>JAFJYI010000326.1:600000-775274 GCA_019022655.1 Acacia acuminata
CACGGCCGAAACCGCTACAAATGCGCGATTTTAACCGCTACTAATGACCCGTTTTTTTGTAGTGGATCCGGTTGAACGGCACTTACCCCCTTCAAACACTTAATCTCTTTGAGAAAACGTAAAAAAATGAGAGAAGACGGAGAGAAAACATGTGTAGAAAGGGAAACCGAAGCATATTAAATGTGGTTTGGTGGGGGTATTTATTTTGACATTTGCGTATCAGTTTGTAGCAATTGCGGTATCGCTTTTTGTAGCGGTTTTTCTTTGTAGAGTGTTGCACCTTTTGTAGTGGTAGATAATATTACGGTTTTTTTTAAAAAAATAATAAGAAGATTATAGATTACATCGTAGCATGATTTTTTCTCTCAATCTTCGTCACCATCCCTACAAAGAAAGTTTGTATAAAATATTACGTGTGAGTTGAATATGTTTGAACACAAATAAAATTTAGTTAAATGTTATTATTTTATAAAGCGTATATTAAAAAACATAGCAAACTATAGGTAAATTGTCATCGCCGTCTGGGAAGAAGTTTTCAAAACTGGCGAGCTGGAACGGCTCACAATCATAGGTGACGTTATCACCATCGCCTATGTCATAAAGGTCCCGAGGCTTTAAGTGAACCACCATATTCCAATCCCTGTACCTCTCATCAGCGACATAATAAACCTGATGGGCCTCTGAGGCAAGAATATACAGCTCATCAGGCCAAGAGAAATTCACGTATGTGGTGCCTAAATCGTCAGTCATGAGTCCCCAGGACGTTGTCGTATTCGCCCACAAACACTTGAACAGCGTCATGAAGAAAAGGCCTTGGTAAGTTATCTTGACCACATCAAGCAGCTTTCCATAATACGGGACGTCACCGAACTGCATGTTCCCATCACTGTTGCTCACATAACTCCTTGTCCTAAACGTGCCATATACACCTGAGTTTTGGGTCAGCAATCCCTCATCTCATGAAACGATGCAAAACTTGAAACCATCGACATTGTATGCCGTAAATCTTCAGGCATGATCAAGCAGGCCGAGTGCGAGAGCTCTGAATTCTGGTGAGTGCGGGTTGTGGTCATTCATTATTCTCCTCCTAAACCAACCTGGGAATTCTCTATGGACCTTTCTATCAAGTTCAGAGGATGTCTGTGTACGGATCCTCAGTTGGCGCTTCACATGACACCTGAATTCCCTGTAATTAAAAAGCGATGACGAGCATGAAATGTGAGTATAAAATGTACGGAAATATATAGGATAACATATATATGTGTGTGTGTGTATGTGCAATCCTTACTAAAGGTACGGTTCAACTTTAGTGCAATTAATTGAGGGACTAACAACTTTGTTGCTGATGGCTCTGGCTCAAGACAATCGTCTACACGAGGCAGTCGGTTGAATGACGTATCAATGTCATCAAAGTACCTGGAACAAAAATACAAAACCTTATCCTCAATATAACCTTCTGCTATTGAACCTTCAGGCCACACCTTATTCCTCACATAAGATTTCAGTTTCCCAAGAAACCTATAAAGGAATGAAAGAAAAATGTCAATACATCAATGGTTAAATGTGCGACCAAAGGAGTAATGCTAAAGTAATTAATTTTAAATGAGTACCTCTCAATAGGATACATCTATCGATAGTGAACTGGGCCAGCAAGCTTGGTTTCGTGAACAAGGTGTACTGTGAAGTGAACCATGACCGTGAAAAGTGACGGAGGAAAGATCATCTCCAAATGACACAGTGTAAGAATGATTTTCTGTTGCAGTTGGTCGAGCTCCTCCATGATCAAAACCTTGGAATACAACTTCTGAAAGAAAGTACAAAGCTCGACCAAAATGATTGACACATCGAGAGGCAACGTATTTTTTATGGCACGGTGAAGTAACCGCGCATAAGCACATGTGAGTCATGACTCCTCCAGTAACCTTTCGAGCCTGCACATCAACACATTGTAAAATATTGGTTGAATACCCGTCAGGAACTTTTATTTTCTCCAACATCACGAGAAAGATTTTCTTATTCAGTTTTGTTAGGGTGAATTTTGCCGGTTGAAATCTGTCATGCTCATCTGGCCATGCGTCTCCATGAACTCCCATCTCCCATAAATCTTTCCTCGCTTGAAGATGATCTTTTAACTTGCCTGGTTCGTTCAGAATTGTGTACAACACATTGTCGCACACATTCTTTTCAATGTGTATGACATCCAGACTGTGTCGGAGCAAATTATCTTTCCAATACGGAAGAGTGAAGAAGACGCTTATCTTTCACCATTGCTGGGCCACAGAACCAGAAGCCCTGGTAGTCTTTGTCTCGACCTTTGCTGGATCGTCTTTTTTTCCCATACTCAAATTCAACATCCACAAGTTGCTCTATGATTTCTGCATTGGATAAATTCCGAGGAGGTCCTCTTTTTTCCTGTTTCCCATTGAACCGATTACGTTGCAACCTAAACCTGTGCGTACCATCGAGAAACCTCCGATGACCCATGAAGCACCACTTATGACTGTGAGGAAGGCGCATTGAGTCAGAGTCAAAATTGCAAGCCGGACATGCAAGGCCAGTATGCACATTCTACCCAGATAATGTTCCCAGTCCAGGAAAGTCACTGATAGCCCACATCAACGCCGCACGCAAGTTGAACAGTATCTTCTCGTGCGCATCATACGTCTCGACACCTACATTCCACAACTCCACCAACTCCTTGATAAGTGGTTGGAGATACACATCGATGTCATTTCCCGGTGCCTTTTTGCCTGGTATGATCATGGACATAATGAAGGAGCTTTGTTTCATACACATCCAAGGGGGCAAGTTACAAGGTATCAAACAACTGGCCATATACTATAACTTGTGCTAAGATTCCCAAATGGATTAAAACCAATGGTCGCCAAAGCAAGACGAACATTTCTAGGGTTTGCCATGAAATCTAGAAAGTTTGAGTCAAACGCTTTCCATGCTTCACCATCCCATGGATGTCTGAGTCTACCATCTTCATTCTTGTCAGTTTCATGTCACCTCATATGCTCAGCTATCTTAGACGACATAAACAATTTTTGAAAGCGAGGTTTTAAAGGAAAGTACCTTAGAATCTTTGCGGGTTCCTTCTTCTACTTTTTCCCCTCCGAGAATTGAGAATAAGCCTGTATCAGGCAGACGACTAGACCCAGTTCCGGTAGAGTGATATTAGATTTGGGAAATATTGTATGGAATCTTCATAAAGTTAAGAAGCTTGTTGAAGAAACCAAGCAAAAATCTAGAAGGAAGAAGCTTAATCAAGAAGCAAAGTTGGCTTCTTGGATAAGCCAGCAATTACTTAATCAGGAAGTAGCTTGAGGGATATTTTAAGGGTATTTTGGTCATTTCATAAAAGGACACCTAAGATTTTGCTTATGTAATAAAAATGACATCACAATCTTGCCCAAGAAGCCTCAAATTTGTGCAAAGCAAGGGGA
This sequence comes from Acacia acuminata, assembly GCA_019022655.1. Taxonomy (NCBI): domain Eukaryota; kingdom Viridiplantae; phylum Streptophyta; class Magnoliopsida; order Fabales; family Fabaceae; genus Acacia; species Acacia acuminata. The sequence continues at coordinate 603,450 of JAFJYI010000326.1, forward strand.
GAGAGAAAAGTCAACAAAACTTGCAAAATAAGCCAAGTTAAAAGGATATTTTGCAAGGGCATGTTGGTAATTTGATTTGGGATATTTTTAGGTGTCTTCTTGACATATTTTAAGACATTTTACACTCCCTTTTGCATGAGTATTTTGACCCAGAGCTCAAGAGCCATAAAAATTAAAGTGTCAGTGCAGAAGGGTACAAAAACACTTATACAGTGTTAATTAGTCAGTAAAAATGATATTTAGCTATACTCTAAGGTATGAGATGATTAGTTAAGCAAAAATGTGCTAAAATAAATGTGCACATGACATTTCCTGTATTCATACCTGCGTTTTTAGGACATATGAAAGAAAAAGTCGATGTAATCATTACTTGAGGACATGTGTCACTACAGGATTAAAAAGCAAAATGTAAGTAATGATTACAGGGGCAAAAAAGTCAAATCCTTACCCCTTAAGGCTTAAATTTCGTCCACCCAGGAGAGAGAGGAAAAATTTAGATGATTTTATCCATACTCAGACTCAAACACAAAATGCAGGACCCACAGGTGATTAACCAGTAGAAAAGGGGACCGATAGGGATCAATTAGGGGCTTCTTTTAGGCTGAATGAGACAAGTGTGGGACCACCTTGGGAAGTTAAGAAGGCACCACCTAGGTATGGATAATCAAGGGAAAATATTTGAAAAGTTGAAGAAAAGAAAAATCAGACCAAAGGTCAAGCTGCGGGTCCCACGTGCTGGAAAAAGGGGAATAAATAAGATAAGTTGGGAAAAATAAAATAAAAATCATGGGATCTGATTTGTGGGCCCAAGATGGCGCCACTAGCCCTAGGAAGTGTCTAGAAAAATTGGGGAAAAATAAAATAATAATAAAGAAGTTTCGGGCCAAAATTGGTAATTTTCATAAATTCCGGGCCAAAGTAGGCAATTTTCCCCAAATAAGAAGGTAAAAATCTAGATATTTTCATGGGGAAACGCCACATGTCCAGAGCCTAGACCCTTCTAGATTTTCTTGAAGAAAAAGTCAAAAATTCATATGAATTCCATCAATTACTGGACAGAGTTTTACTCTAAGCTACTAAGTCCATCAACCGAACTTCCGATTCAGGCCAACACCGAAAACTCAACTCTTTGAAGTTCAAAGTTAGGATTTTCGTGCATGGTGTTAGGACTTGATGTTGGGGTTTTATTTTGGTGTTTTTGAGGGTTACATTGAGTCTAAAACGTGATTTTGTATGGGGTTAAGTTATGGTTTAAGTTTCCGAACTCGAAAACCCCGAAAACTCAAAGAAGAAGCTTGCTGCCAATATTCTGGGATTCTGGGCAGCGAACCTTAAAAAATGTTTTTAAAATAGTAGATGACATTATTTTGAGCTGAAATATTACCGGTAAAAATTAGACATCTGGGGCATCATTTTGATATGTAACTCAACATATTTTTGATTTACCAACTGAGAGAAAATAATTTTTGAAAAAAACTCTGGAAGCACCAGGAGTTTTCTGACCAGAGGCTAAAGATTGAACTACACGCCAAAATATATGTACTTTTGGTTTCTAGAATTATTTTTCCTGAAAATTAGACATCCTAATGGTTCAGATGACGATAGTTTCATGTAGATATTAGTTTTTTGGAATTTATTAAAAATCCTTGAAGTTGGGTCAAATTCATTGGATTTTCTGGAAAATTAGTAAAGAGCTCGGATTCAACTAAAAATACAAGGGTATTTCTGGAAATACTGAAAATAAGGTATTTTGGTGTTATTAAGGTCAGGGGCGTTTTTGGAAAAGTCATCAGGCACAATAAAATATTAAAGACAGTATATCCCCCACTAGATAGTAACCGTTTTACTCAGATATCTTTATGTGTTTTATTGTATGTTTGGATTTGCCATGTGTGTTTTTGTATATGTTCTGCCAAATATGCATACAGAGTTATGTGGTTCCTAGCGCTGAGGACGATCAATTTGAGGCCGGCCTTGAGTTGGCGGCTGTACGGGTTGATAGGTCTAGGGCTGTCCTGGTGCAGGTAGCTTTACAGGTCGTGACTCCAATAAGTCCAGGGCTCGCCTTGGTAAGGCAGTCTGGCGGCATGTGGCGATCGGTAATGTATATGTTTCTTTTTCCATGTGGTAGGTTTGGCATGTTACTGGACTTTATATTTGGCATGGTTACCTGCATACACTTTTCACATTTAGTATTTGAGTATTGACGGTTACTCTGGGGACTACTATCGGACCCCAGACTCTTCTGTAGTCATAGGGAAATGTGACTGAAGTGATTATCCTTTTTAGAAAGGTAAGGCATTGCGGTGCAGATGAAGATAGGGAATGCCCTATTGAATTTTTGTACTTATATTTTTGGAATAAATGTACATATTTGGTATTTATTTTTGGATGAATGTACCCTTAACCATTCGGGGACTTTTATTTTCTGTTGATTTTACTTTTACCAATACAGTAGATTGTCCAAACCAGTTAAATGCACTGTTGCGCTTACTCTGATACAAGTTAAATGGACCTAATAATGAAGGAAAGGTAACTAAGTAAAGGAATCCCTTTAACCCGCCACCCGAAAGGGCAAGGCCGATAGAGGTGTAACACGAACTGTCCTGAACCTCGAAGTGTGACACTTCTTACAAGTCTCCTTCCGAGCGTCCTCTACCCAATAAAGTATGCAGTCGTTGGGGCAGGCATCGATTTTTTTCGTAATTCAAGCCTAATCTGTTCAGGGAAAGCATCTCGTATTAATTCCAGCAACATCGACATTGCCTTATCGGTGATCCCACATAAGCACTTGATATGGTAAAATTTGATCAGAAAAGATAATTCGAGTATTTCTTACAACCTTGATACAAAGGATGATCGCTCTCATCCATGAGGCTGAAAAATTCCTGAGTTGCTTCATTCCTGAAAAAAACAAGTTCTGGACCCTGAACTTCTGCCGTGAAATTGTCGTCTTGAACACCAAAAGCATCGCGAACAACTTCATTAACCGGATCATCTTGATCTACTTGATTTCCTACTTGTGAGTTTCGAGGAAGATGATCCCCATATCTCATACCACGTTTCTCATCATGAACTTCCCAGAATGTATATGCTTCTGGGAAAGGCTTCACAAGAAGATGTTCCATAGCACCTTCTTGTATTTGCCACTTCTTAAACCTGCAACGACAACAAGGACACACAATTTTGCCATTAATCCTAGCATGAGAGAATGTGAAATCTAAGAAAGTTTTCAATCCCGCTAAATATATGAGAGAACTGCACAGTAGCTTGATCCATGACTTATCCATATGTGGCAAACAAAGCTATGATAGAATATAAATGTAGAGAGAATGTTTAATTACCTTCATAGAAGCACTTGAGATCTTTAAATGCAACATGGAGTATTTTGTAACGATTCTATAACCGCTACAAGAACCACTACAGATATAAAATACATTTAGTAGCAGTTATTTGTCTAATACAAATTTGAATTCAAATTCCCGCTAGAGATTAGTCACGATTTTGGAACCACTACATTAATCGCTACAAAATGATAGCCGTTTGACATTAGTTGCGGTTATTCATACTAACTACGGCAAATATTGGCGCTCTTTTATTCAGTTTAAAATTCAAATTTGTAGCCTTTTTTTTTCAAAATAACCGCTACAAATGTTAATTTTAACTATTTATTCACTAATTATTAATTAATTATTTTCAATATCTATTTTATTTAACCATAATAATTTTATTTCACTAAATATATTTTTCATTACATATTGTTATATATTATAAGTAACATTAATAACCTAATATAAATGAAATATTAGTATTGAAATAGTACTCCAATATATTAAAAACCTACCACAATAAAAGATAACAAATATTTAAGGAAATCAAATTGTCAACAAACTAACTAACATGAAAAGGAGAACAAATATCCAACGGTACAAAATTGTATGTGAAAATAAAAACTAACTATCAGGAGCCTGATGGTAAGGTCCTGTGTCATGGGGGCTCTCTCGGGGGCGTGTGCACGACCACAGGTAACAACGCCCTCGTCTTCACTCTTCACCAGCAGCAGGACGCAGATGGGAATCCTCGTAGACGAACGGTGGGGAGGCGGGGGAATCCTCGTAGATGAACGGAGGGGGAGGCTTGGGAGATGGAAACTGTCTGTGAGGTAACAACTCTATTAAGGCCCCAACAACAGCATCCCAACTCTGCCTCTGACGAGTGTACCGATGGTCATATCTGTCCTACATGCGCCTATTACTACCCTCATTCGTGACCCTCTATGCAGCAACTTGCTCGGCAACTTGCGTAGCAACTTTCTCAGCATCAAAGCATCAACCCCCTCTCGATGGTGGCCTTCTCGAGCTGGAGCTTCTGGCTTCAAAGCGGGAGGCCTTGCCGTACACCATGCTAGGCCTGACGCCTAGCCCAAAGCCCCTAACGCGGCCAGGATGTTCGACTGGGCCCACAACAGCTTTCAATGGGACCGTAGGATCCACAGACCCTTGTGACTCTGGGGGCTGTGACGCTCATAGTTCTTTCTGGCTCTGCTCAATCTGGGCCTGACATATAAATTTCAAAAAACATTAATCAAACAATCTAATTCTATTTAAATAAAGTACAATAACTATAGAAAAAATATTTTTGTAACTTACTATTATCTCCTCTGCTGCCTCAGAGGTCAGCGTCCTATCACGATGTCTATGGGTGCGTGTCGTTGGTCGATTTCCTTGATGGCAAGTGAATCAGTTGAACAAGTAATAAAGTGTAAGTAGATTATCGTCCCATAGAAACTGAGATATCGAGAGATGACGCGCAATTGCTATGACAGTTGTGAAAGCAGAAAGTAAATATAATCAGATTGAGGGCTTTTGCAATTATGCTACCAGCAAACGTAAACAAAATAACTTTAAAACGAGAGAAGATATCAGTGAGAAGTTAGGCTGGACGCAGAATCATCCTTAAGTGCATCAATCCCCCAGTTGCTCTACCTAATGCTATAACATCTATACTGTACAGCTTCCACAATTGCTACAGCATAGCTACCATTTACAAAGCAACTTGGTTAACCCACCTCTATATTCTACCGAAGCTTTCGCGTTCGATACTTATGATGCTAATTATACTCCTTCCATATTCCTATGGCAACTTTCTAGTCAGAAGATCCATGCTACGCTCAAGGTGTTATGGTTATGAGAGGTAGACCCATTCCTGAAGCCTACAATAATAGGTCTAGCCCCAACTCCTTGCCAGTAAGCTGAGGCCATATAAAGCTCAGTTCATGACTGACGAGGGACACGCAAAACAGACACAAATAGAATGACTCATGATCAAGAAAATAAAGCCAAAAGGAAAGGAAAACAGAAAGCTCTGGGGAATTTTTGACGGCGTGGTCGAGGTCCTGTCACGCCACCACTCCACGTCTTCTCCGTTCCGTCTTACTGCAAGGAAGGATGCTGGGTTGTCCTGGAAGTCTCGTGCTCTTGTGAAATCTCTCACTCTCCTCTTGAGTCTGCCGAAAGATAGAATCTGGTTCTAGGGCTCTCTGACTCTCCTAGGGTTGGCGCTGCTGTTTCCTTTTATAATTAAGCTTTTTCTTGCGGTGTAAGTTACAGCGAGCTGGGCCTTTCCTAATCCGTCGGGATCTATCATATCTTCTTATCCGAGTACATTGCTTCTGTTTATTCTGTGGGATTCTTCAAATCTTTTAGTTTCGATCCTCCGCATCTTCTATTCCGTCACGTCAGCAACCTATCTGTTAATATCGCCTTTTATTTTATTCCTGAAATCATTTGGGTAAAAAGGTCAGCAAACATGTCACATAGTATTGCGTCCTTTACTTTGCTATAGCATTCAGGATGCCTTGTATTGCACTTCGAATCGCTGTCAGAATGCTATAGCATCGTATCAGCCCTACTATACGATTTCCCTTTAAAACAAAGGAAATTGTTCCATTTTTAGCACATGCAAATGATTTCTACTCCTTAGTCCCTATATCATGAATGTATACCTTTTTGCTTAGATTATCTGTAGTTAAGTATGTATTTAACATTCAATTCAGTCAGTAAGTATAGGGAAAATATGGTACTATTTGTGCTCATCAAATATCCCCACACTTAGCTTTTTCACTCCTGGGCAAAATAAGATGAAGTGAACAAAAACTCATAGCCGTAGTACTCCTGTCCGTATAACTTTGCTTGCACACTTGCTTTCAGTTTCTATCCCCTATTCGGCAATGCCACTGCCCAGTGCCAACCGCTCATAAAGCGTGGTATTGTTTAGATGAAGAAGTCTCCAGGGGCTCTCAAGTTCAGTGTTTACACTCGCTCACCTAGGGATTTTCGTTTCTCTCTTGTCAAACAGGCCCAGAAGATCCATAGCCTTGTCAAAGTTCTAAGAGCACTTCCAAGCATTCTGAGTATTCGTTCATCCAAAGGACTTCTAGGCTTATAATGCGAGGATGGCCTAATGTTTGTGAGGTGAGAAAGGATGGTGGATGCTATAGCAGCCCTAGTAGATAATTCTTTGGGCCTCAGCCAAGCGCTTCTCTTTGAACCGTGTACTTCATGTTGTTCTTTATTCCAAGTCTTTTCTTGGGTTCTTCCTTCTTTTCCTTTCTTTTCTTTTTTTTTTTTTTTTGCAAACCAACAGCTCTTCAGTTCTTTTCTGCGGCTTTTCACGGAGCACTCGTCGTAGAATTTTTCTGAGTCTTCTTCGGTTTTTCTTATCTACCCTGTTCTGCTATAGCATACTTGTGTGGCTTAAGGGGGTAACAATGTGGAGATGATGATGCAATGGGTTGTGTATGGAAATAATGAGTATGACAGGAATGCCTTTATCCTACGAACTTCAAACTCAGATGCTAGATAGACTATCGAAGAACTAAGACAAATCAAGGATCAAACAGAGGCTAGCAGACATGCACACAGAATAAAACAATTAGGCACAATTCTATCCTTCCATTGGGGGTTCTTCTCTTTGAACTTCCTCATTGTCACTCTACCCCGCATCAGATTGGCTAGCACATCAATTTCCCAAGCCTAAAGGTTCAGTTCCCTTAGGCCTTTGTGCTATGCTCAGTTATACACACATTCATTCCATTGCTACAATATTCTATTCATGCTTTATCATGCAATTTGGAAAAATATTTCAGTATGTGTAAAAGGCTATATGCGGGGTGAATCGAATCACACCCTAGTGGCAGATTATATCACATATCCAATTAGTCCCCCCACACTTGAACGATGCAATGCCCACATTGCAATAGAACAAAAGCCAAGAGCTGAGCGCGATGGTATTCGCAATAGGGGAGCGAGAGGAACTTAGAAAGCAAGAGAAGCAAATCATAATACCATTCACAAAAAGGGCCCTGGGGAAAATGCCCAGGACCTTACCAGATTGCCAGAAAAAAAAAAGGCACTGCTTGCAGTGTCGTCCTCCTCCAACGAATTGCCGAGGGTGTTGACCACGGGAATCGCTGAGTGAGAGTGGGAGAGAAAGATAGCCACTGGCAAGTGATGGCGATGGGATTCAAGCTTTGCCCAAGAATCGCTCCGAAGGGTCTTTAGCTCTGTGCTTAGGCAACGCAACCGGCACAGGAATTTGCACGGAGATTTCATATCAATGGCTGGGCGGAAGTAAAGGTGGGCGTGAGTCATGATATAGGAGCGGTCAGAAGAATCAGTCAGGCCAGAGATGTTAGAGGGTTCGGTGGAGGAGGAGGAAGGGGAGGAGACCTGGACGGGGACGGTTGGCGCCTGCGCCGTGGATGGAACGCGACGAGGCGGCCGACGAGTGTAGGCCGGTGGGGGCGCCCGGCCACATCGTGCTGTGCATTTTGTCTGGACTATTAGTGTCTCTGGGTGAGGATATGGGAGAAGAAACGAGTCGGTGGGTTTGTGAAAAGACGCGGGTGTAGGGGTGGTGGAAAAGATAGACTGGAAGAGGAAATTTGAATATGAATCGTCACGGCTCCTTAGCCAATGTGGCCTCCTAGTTGGCGTGTAGTGGGCCCAAGAAGGTGGACCACTCAAACAGATACATGCACGAAGTAGTCAGAGATGAGGGGCGTACCTGGCAAAAATTGGGCTTTTACTGTGTAGCTGCTCTAGGGCCCTGAGGCCATGCCTCACACCATAGCAATTGTTATGTTGGACTCATTCACTCCTGTGTTGATGCTAAAGAACAATAACCTCGGGCTGCCTCACAATAGCGCTTATTTTAAAGTCTTAGCCGGACTTTGCTATAGCCATTTAATGCCATGGTGGTGCAAGATGGTCCCCTGCTTCTTGAGTGCCCTTGCTATCATCTGAAAAAGTCAGGTATTTCTCAGCTGGGTCTTTGAATCTCGCGGTCTTAAGTATTGGGAAGGTGACCTGATCATCGTTTACACGCATAGTGAGTTCTCCTTTTTCCACATCAATTAGCGTATGACCAGTTGCCATGAAGGGTCTTCCCAGCAGAACTGGGACATCATGATCTGCCTCAAAATCCAGGACATTGAAATCCACAGGGAAAATGAACTTATCTATTTGTACCAGGACATCTTCGATCTTGCCTTCAGGTAATACTATTGAGCGATCAGCCCGTTGTAATGTGACTGTTGTGGGCCTGGCTTCCCCTACTGCCAATGCTTGAAGATCGACATCGGCTTGAGATTTATGCTAGCACCTAGGTCGCACAGAGCTTTACCAGAGTAATTGGGTCCGATTGCACACGGGATTGTAAAATTACCAGGATCCTTCAGTTTCGGAGGTAGCCGATTGGTTAACATGGCACTGCAGTCCTAGGTTAATGCTACTATCTCGAATTCTTCCAGTCGCCTCTTCTTAGACAGAATTTCGTTCATAAACTTCACGTAGCTAGGCATTTGTTCCAAAGCTTCCACGAGTGGAATATTAATGTGGAATTGCCGTAGCATATCCAGGAACTGCTTGAATTGTTTCTCCTGTCCTTGCTTCTTTAGCCTTTGTGGGAAAGGCGGTGGTGGCTTTGGCATTGCTGGAGGCCTGAGGTCAGGATTATGCTTTGAAGATGAAGCAGCGGCAATCTTTGTTGGGTATTGCATGGGTTCATCCAATGTTACACGTGGAGGCACTATTGCGGTGCTTAGATCGTATCCCGATTGTGACAGTCTTGGTTGCCTCCGTTCGTCTTCAAGAGTTTGTTCAGTACCTTCTTGCCCTTCCTCAAGTTTCTCTGGCCTTGGATCAGTGACAACCATAGGTTGCTTGAGCTCTATCATTTTGACTTCCTCTCTTCCCTGGATCCTGGGGACTTTAGTGTCACTGGGCAGGGATCCTGAAGGCTTGTTGTTAAGAGCGGTTGCTAGTTGTCCCACTTGAGTTTCAAGATTCCTCAAGGTCACTTGTTGATTCTGGATGATCACATCGTTCTTTACCATATAGTCCTTCAGAAGGGAAAACATAGAGTCTTTGCGGGTCCGATTCTTCGCCCCCACGCCTTGCTTGCTGGGTAAACCCTGGTGGGTTTGATGTTCGGTTAGAGTATTGTGGGCCTGATGATTGTCCTACTGCTTGTGATCCTTGCGAACCCCATGAGAAGTTAGGATGCTGCCTCCATCCGGGGTTGTATGTATTTGAGTACGGATTATTGGTGTTGCTGCCCCTATTGAAGTTGTTGACGAAGTTTACCGCTTCAAGGTTGGCGAAACACTGAGAGTAAGAGTGCTCTCCGCCGCAGTACACACAAGCTACCTGAGATGGTTACAGCGATGTGTTGCTTGATGGAATGGTCAGTCCTTTCACCATGTTGGCCATAGATGAAACTTGAGCAGTGAGAACAGTCATGGCATCTAGTTCGTGTATCCCTGCAACAGTTCGGGAGGATGTAGCTCTGTCTGCTAGCCATTGGTGACTGTTCATAGACATGCATTTCAGTAAATTGAGGGCCTCCTCATAAGACTTCATGAGGATGGATCCTCCTGATGAGGCATCTACAATTGATCGTGTTTGTACGTCAAGACCACTGTAGAATGTTTCTAACTTGACCTATTCACACAGTTCGTGCTTGGGGCATCGTCTCAAGAGGTCCTTGAATCTGTCCCAGGCTTCACACGTAGATTCACCTGGTTTCTGTTGGAAGTTGGTGATGTCCCCCCTGAGTTGAGAGTTCTTGGTAGGTGGAAAGAATTTGAGCAAGAACTTACTTCCCAGATCATTCCATGTAGTGATGGAATTAGCAGGTAGGTTGTTGAGCCATGTCCGAGCTTTATCCCTTAGTGAGAAGGGGAACAACTTAATCCGAACAACGTCGGGAGGTATACCAAGGATCACAAAAGAATCGCACACCTCCATGAAGGTTTTGAGATGAAGGTGCTGATCTTCGGAAGGAAGTCCTCCAAATTGCCCGGCTGCGTTCAGCATCTGAATCATGACAACTTTAATTTTAAAGTGTCCGGCGTTGAAGGTTGGTGGTGTGATGGCCGAGTTCAGCTTGTTTAGATCTGGAATCCCAAATTCCATGATGGCCTTGTTCACATTTGGGTTTGGAGGTGGAGGGACCTGGTTGTCCCTGTTTATTAGTGGGCGCTCTTGTTGCTCTCGCTCATGGTTAACAGGTATTTCCTCCATGTTTGCTTGGTCAAAAGATGGACTTTGCCACTTCTGCCTTCTGCGCCTTTGCTTGTAGGTGTGTTCTATCTCAGGATCGTAAGGCTCTAGATTGGCTGGAGGCGAGTTGCACATACACTACAAAATGTACCTGAAAAGTAAGAGCAGAGAGAGTGAGCTCCTTTATTAAGTAAATCACAACTATTAAGCAAAAGGGCATCGTCACAAAGGGTATCAGCAGTCCCCGGCAATAGCGCCAAAAAATTTTTAGTCAATTTCCTTGATGGCAAGTGAACCAGTCGAACAAGTAATAAAGTGTAAGTAGAGTATCGTCCCACAGAGACTGAGATACCGAGAGATGATGCACAATTGCTATGACGGTTGTGAAAGGCAGAAAGTAAATATAATCAGGTTGAGGGGTTTTGCAATTATGCTACTAGCAAACATAAACAAAATAACTTTAAAATGAGAAAAGATATCAGTGAGAAGTTAGGCTGGACGCAGAATCATCCTTAAGTGCATCAACCCCCAGTTGCTCTACCCAATGCTATAGCATCTATACTTGTACGGCTTTCGCAATCGCACAAAGATAGCTACCATTTACAAAGCTATTTGGTTAACCCACCTCTATATTCTACCGAAGCTTTCGCGTTCGATACTTATGATGCTAACTATACTCCTTCCATATTCCTATGACAACTTTCTAGTCAGAAGATCCGTGCTACGCTCGGGGTGTTACGGTTATGAGAGGTAGACCCATTCGAAGCCTACAATAATAGGTCTAGCCGTGCACGGGCCGCCTAGCAAACACTGTTTTTCAGAGGTCTAACCCCAACTCCTTGCCAGTAAGCTGAGGCCACAAATCTAGCCCTTAACTTCCATTAACCGACTAGTAATAAAAACACCGATACGCAAACCAAATTTATAGAATTAAGAACTTGCAACTGGGTTCATTCAACACTTAAAGACTCATCCTCATCCAACTATATAAAGCTCAGTTCTTGACTGACAAGGGACACGCAAAATAGACACAGACAGAATGACCCATGATCAAGAAAATAAAGCTAAAAGGAAAGGAAAACAGAAAGCTCTGGCGGAATTTCCGACGGCATGGTCGAGGTCCTGTCACGCCACCACTCAACGTCTTCTTCGTTCCGTCTTACTACTGGGAAGGATGCTGGGTTGTCCTGGAAGTCTCGTGCTCTTGTGAAATCTCTCACTCTCCTCTTAAGTCTGCCGAAAGATAGAATTTGGTTCTAGGGCTCTCCGACTCTCCTAGGGTTGGCGCTGCTGTTTCCTTTTATAATCGAGGCTTTTTCTTGCGGCGTAAGTTACAAAGCGAAGTGGGCCTTTCCTAATCCATCAGGATCTATCATATCTTCTGATCCGAGTAGATTGCTTCTATTGATTCTACGGGATTCTTCAAATCTTTTAGTTTCGATCCTCCTCATCTTCTATTCCGTCACGTCAGCAACCTATCTGTTAATATCGCCTTTTATTTTATTCCTAACTCCGAAATCATCGGGTAAAAAGGTCAGCAAACATGTCGCATAGCATTGCGTCCTCTACTTTGCTATAGCATTCGAGATGCCTTGTATTGCACTTCGAATAGCTGTCAGAATGCTATAGCATCGTATCAGCCTTGCTATACGATTTCCCTTAAAAGCAAAGTAAATTGTTCCATTTTTAGCACATGCAAATGATTTCTACTCCTTAGTCCCTATATCATGAATGTATGCCTTTTTGCTTAGATTATCTGCAGTTAAGCATGTATTTAACATTCAATTCAGTTAGTAAGTATAGGAAAAACATGGTACTATTTGTGCTCATCAGTGTCCACAACTGCCCATAGTCGTTTGGAGTTCTCCCCCAGAGCCTTCTCTTGCTGAAAGAGCTAAAAGAATATCAACTTTGTTATTTCAAAACAAAACAATCATCATTTAAACCTAAAATTAATTTAAGTTTCAACATACCATCTCACTGTAGGTCACAGCATATGTCTTGGTTCCTGCCGTGTGATGGACCTTCTGCTGTGCTCGGTTTCTGGTGTTCCTCTCGTGATGAGCACGCAAGGAGGAGCAAGCAAAATGTTAACTATATTTCAAGTATATTTAAACTATAAATTAAGTTAAACTATTAATTAATTTAAACCAAATGTAAACAATAAATTAATTTTATCTATATTTATATTTTTAAACTACATTTAAACAAAATTAATATAAAGAAATTTTAAACTATAAATTAATGCATGTTTAAACAAAACTTAAACTATGATTAATTAAAAAACGAACCTGTCCCTCTCGCACTCCTCCTATATTGGACAAAACCCGACCAGTCATTTGAGTTCACGCCATCCGAGACGTTCTCGATCGGGTGTTGCGCAGGCATAGTCGCATCTCCATTTCGCTGGTTGTAGAGACGACCCTCCAGCTCTTCCCCTGTTTCCCCATTTTCAGCAGCACGTACCTCTTCACGCTAGCTCGTACGTTAAAATTTTTGTATCATAATTTAATTAGTAATTAAGTAATAATTAAATAAACCACAACTTATAACTATTAACATGTAAAATTTAATTAAAAAACATAACTTACCCTGTACAATATTTTGAAACGCTTTGTCCTTATTCTCCTTCAAAATCTTTTTTCCAATCGTGGAAAAATATCGGGAACCATGCCCAATTCACGCCAAATTCGACGGAATGTTCAACAAGTGATCACCGTTGCCGATCGGCCGGTCCGTGTTTGTGTTCTAGGGAACTACGACGCGATACCCGTCTATCTGAGTGACCGCGGAAACATCCAGCGTCTTCCTACTGGTGTTCCCATGTGTATCTACACAATTATAAAAAAATTGTTGCATTGCGTTTAAATAAATTTTAATTACACATAAGGAATTTAAATTTATTTTTTTGTAAAAAACTAATTATATTTACCTTGGACATCCACCAAAAATCTGGTTGAATGCGAAGACGATGGTCGGGGGTTCCCTTGGTCCCGCTGGTTTTCCTGGTCGATAAACTGCTCCGCCTCTGCTATGGGAATGTCAATCCGGATCTCCTCATCATCATTGATGATGTCGTCGAACGACAGAGTTGTGTCTTGTTCTCCCCCTACGGTCTCTAGGGTCTCTGGGTTTGGGATTGGCTCATTGGCAAAAAGGTTTTCAAACTCGATCCCCTCTCAGGGGGTGGAGGGGGAATATTTAGAGGCCCACGCCTTCTCGTACGGCCCTCTCTGCTACCACTGGCCCTTATAGGCCTTTTCTCCCATTCAACAGCTTTCCCTTTTCCCTTTTGCTTAGAAACCATGATGTTCAAAGGTACAGGCTGAAAGGTTAAAAGGTGAAAAATCAAAACCTTGCGCACGTTATTTTGAAAATGACGCGTGCTGTTAAGAAACCGCTACATTTTGTAGCGGTTTTCCTAATTAACTACTACAAAGTTAATCATTTTGTTGTAGTTTCATATAAACCGCTTTAAGAACCATGACAAATATGCCTCGTTCTTCGTGAACTTTTGTACGCAGCGGTTATCAGACCTTTACGTTTCTGTAGTAGTTTTAAGGTAGAACCACTAAAAATTGTTTGTCCTTTGAGATACTGTAGCGATTATTCTGAACAACCGCTACTAATTAAAATTTTTTCAAAAAAAAATCCTAAATAATAAGTTTACCCAAAAGTAACTAATTAGTTTGGTGAAAATAATTAGAATAAAAAACTCTCAATTAATTTAATTATTTTCTTTAATTTCCGCAAATGAGTTGAGAGTAATAAATTAGGAATAATAAGTTTACCGAAAATAGTCGAACATGCCCATGAAGATTCAGATTCAGTATAGCCACCGATCTCCCACGAAAAATTCACTGACTCATTTTGATCAAAGATATTTTCTTGAGAAAAAGGTGGCTATATTGGACCCAATCTTCGGTCGCATGTTTGATAATATTGAAGAGTAGAAGTCTTCAAGTCAAAGGAATAATTAAACGGATTGTCACCGAAGGAACTTCTTCGACTTCAACGATGAGAAGGGAGGCAAATATCGTAGCTCGATCTCCCGAGGTCAGGGCTGCAGATATTTGCATGTCTTCGACTACCAAGCCAAGAATGTTCATTCAGCGACAATGCAAATTTAGTAATTTTTTGGATATTTATAATTGATGTACGGATTGAGATGTTATATATAGCGTAAATGTTTGTAGCGGTTTAGGTGAAAACCGTGACAAAATTATAGGATTTGACACGGTTAAGACGTCGCTTTACTTTGACTGCGACAAAACTGTGTCGTTTCACTTTTCTGTAGCAGTTATTCCTAACAAACCGCAACAAAGTTTGGGCCATAAACATTCGCGCCATTACGCGCCAACCTGGAGCCAAATTTGTAGCGGTTTAATTTAGGGTAACCGCTACAAATATCGCAGCAAACATGCCCGCCCTTTGACTCCAATGCTTAGTTACTAATTTGTTGCGATTTCATCAAAAACCGCTACAAGTTTATGATTTTGTAACGGTTATTTATGACCGCTTCTGATTAACCGCGATAAATGATGGTTTTTTTTTTTTTAGTGTATATTTTCATCGTGTTTCATGATTTTAAAAAAAAATCTCCCGATGGTTATCACAAATTCTTATATTCATACAAATTGAGCATCCTTATTTTTCTTAAAAACTTTTATAGATAAAAAAATGAGAGTTCCACATTTAGAAAAGAATTTGTGTCCATCCTAAACATATGGGATAGTTAAGAGATTTACTTTAATCGGCCTAATCTACTTTATTTATCAAATTTATAATTTTGTTAAAATTATTCCTATCCACTGCACATATCAAATTAACTTTCATTAAAGGGTCATTTCAAAGTGAATGATTAAGAAAAGTATTTTAGGGGCTACACACAATTTTTTATAAATAAATAATTTAATTTACTTTTTAATATCTGAAAAATTAATTAACTAATTCCTATATTTAGAAATGGAGAGGTAAATAATAAGGGAAAAAGGAGAAAATAAAATTGCAATAACTTCCTCAGTTTAGGATTTTTGGATGTCTTTGATTAAGCTTTAGTAAAGAAAAAAGGGACGGTGCGAATTTTACTGGAAAAAATATATATATAAAAAAGTATTTTAAATTTGAAATTTTTTGAATTAGGTATTTTTTTTAAAAAAAAAATGAGTTGTAAATTGTTTATCGATTTTCATCATTCACTTATCAACTCTTAGTAACAAACCTAATTTTGGATTTTGGAATTTCAAAGTTTTTTTTTTTGGGGTCTTTTTAACAATTTTATTTGCTTGATCAGTACTATGTAGATATTTTTCTTGCACGATTGAACTTTTAGTTTTTGCATTAGTAAATATATATGTATAATTACATATTATAAGGATCCAAATAACTTATTATATATGAATAGTACTGTTATTAATAATTCAGATTTTTCCAGATATCATGCCTTTATCTGGTTTTTTCGTTTATTTTGTTAACAGTTTTATTCTCACATTTATTTTTCATATTGTAACACCTCATATTCAATACTACCCATTGTGAATACTAATAAGTACTATATAAGAATATCATTAGAGTGGAGCATTAGAGCATATGAGTTGGGATGAACACTGATAAGTGGCTATAAACTTAAATTCTTTGTGGTGTATCTGGCCGGCACCTTATAGGTACAATTATCCAAATATTTCAAAATTAAGCATAAAACAGCCCAAAATAACAACTCCGGCTGAGTCCACATGCGTGTGCTTACCCTTGTCACCGGCTCTCGATCCTCTAGATCCTAAAGCTAGGGTAAATACTGAGATTCAATACCCATTGAATCTCGAGTAACAGTTAACCTCATGCTCAAGTATAAACAATATATGTATGACAGATATTCATTACATTTCAGCATTAACCATACATAGCACACAGCAGATGTAAGGTTACAACAATACATGGCACACAACAAATGTAATGTTAACAACACAACAATACATAGCACACAGAACATGTAATGTTATCCACGACCAGTGCCACGACAGCTCCTCGTGTCCTCAGCACTAGGAAAACATCCCTACTGCGTTATCAAGACTATAACCCGCACAAAGCTAAATGTATATAAATAGTGACCTAAGACCAAGTCTTAGCCACGATGCATGACCCAAGACCTAGTCTTGTCCATGACCCTATGAATCATCCTATCATATATAAGCATACAACACAACATAAGAGTTAGAGTTACAGTACGCTAGTTCGTATAGCTAGTGGTATGTCTGTCTGTTTGGTATGATCCCTGATTTTTCTGGATATCCTATAATTGTATCACCGCATTATTTCCTTTATAAAAAATATCCTAATAAATATCTTAGCCATTATTGACTTTTTTACCCCTGGTTGATTTGTTATTCCAATTATACCCTTACATTTCCTTAAAAACGGAATTTCAGCATCTGCCCAGATTTTTCAGTAACTTTGAAAAATCATAATTAATTCCAAACAAATTGAAATGAGGTGCTGTAAAATTCTACACAACTCTTGACATGTCTAGTTTCTAGTAAAAATAACTTATTGTACTAAATTGTTTTGAATCAATACCAGTTTAATGTTTCCAATAACTGTTTAGATTTTCTTCCAAAAAACGTGAGCCAAATTCAAGAATTTTCATCTCCTTCTACAGAACTGTAATTGATACATATTATATAAATTTAGAAATCCTTGCATGTCTAATTTACTTCTTAAAATTTCATGATTTTATGACTTCATTTGGTACATAAAATACTGCTATCTATACAACTAATTCTAACAAACCTAGCAAACTCCAAAATTTCCTATCTTTCACTATCTTGTTCCATTAATTCCAAAAAATTATTTCCCAACATGTTTTTACATCATCAGGCATTTTTCAATCCAAGGAGGCCTAAAAACAAGTATAGGAATTTATTTCCTAATTTTCTAGATTAAAACTACAACTTGACTAAAAACTAAAAAAAACTAAAGACTAAAGCTTAAGAACTAGAGAACTTACCCTTGAAGATCCTTGCGTCTCCTTCCTCCTCCTTGCTCCAAGACTTTGCCTCTCCCTCACTCTCACTACTTAGAAATCAACTACTTGGAGTTTGATTTGGTGTGAAAAATAAAGAGAGTTGAGTCCTGTTTATAGCAAAATTTCCAAGCTCACATGAAATTACCACATCCAATCACTTTGATCCCTATCTATTGGATCCAATTCACTTTATTAGATTTAATCCTCACCCTTCATTGTTGTTAGAAAAATCCTAACACTATTGAAGATCTTTTTGTTAAAACACATGTGCTCTTATTAATATTATTAAATAATAAACTCTCTCCCTCCCCCCCCCCAATGTGCCAATGCGTCCTCTTCTTGACTTTGGGGGTTGAATGTTTAATCTCCAATTAGCATTCATAATGTAGTGTTTTATATGCCATTAAACATGATTGCCATATTATGATTGGTTCCTTAGTTAATTATGGTCATTAGTGTTTCACACAAGCTTAATCTTGTCTTTCCATTGGCCCCTAGATTTCAAAATAAGACATCCGTTAATTAATGCTTTTTAATTTGTCTCTTGATTAATTTGAAGCATTACACAAATATTTTAATTAGTGTAAGCTTAATTGCCCATTAGTTTTTTTTTTTTTTTTTTTTTTTTTTGTTGCTAATTGCCTTTAAATTGCTCAAGTGTTTTCATAACATTTCTTGCCTATTTTAGTCATAAATAATCATCATTTTGTGTGTGCTAATTATATCACATTTTATGATCCCAATCTTGGTCTTATATCTTGCCTTTTGTTAATTCAACTCAAAGTGAAATTTACCTAAAATTATTAACAATTTACATTAATTTGAGACACATATTCACCTTCATTTTTGCTAATTACTCATCAAAATATAATACTTATATTAAATAAGAATTTTCAGGTATTACACATATAACACATAAATTTCATTTTTTATCATTTTTAAAATTTCTTAATTCTTCAGTCTCTTAAATGAGTCACTTTCTTGATGAGGAATGAGTCACTTTCATTGAAAAAGGTAATCCATTTTCTCAATAGGTATTGAAATTTAGTGCGATGAAGTATGTTACCTTAAGCAATAATTAACACCAATTATATATGTGAATACATTAAACGTTGAATAAATTTAATAACTTATTGCGGGTGGGGTGTTTTGTTTAATATCAAAAAATAATGCACTTTTCCCAATAGGTATTTATAAGAGAAGTGGGACAGGTGATATTCTTTGACAATTAAAAGAAGAATAACACGTGTGAAACCATTGGACCACATACTACGATGTCCAGATTCTATTCATTTAAACACAATATATTAATTAAAGATTCCTCTGAGAATTAATAATGAGATAAATGAAAAATAAGAAAATAGGATGATAATATATATTGAAATGCCTGTCCTTTGCTTGCACCATACCCACGCCAAATAAATAGCAATATTAAAGTCTTTAATAATCATGTGGTTGTCAAACTTCACTGGCCAAAAAGAATATTACCGTTTTCAACCATGAAAAATGGAAAATTATTATGAAGTCTTAAAGAACGGATTTAATTACTAAGAAGTCTCACTAATATGTGAGGTGTTGTCATTTTTAGTAATTCCCCTTATAAAACAGTGCATTGTGGTCCCCAACTGCAAACCTAACATCACCATAAAATGCATCCAAATTATTTTATCAAGCTGATGTTTGGTATCACGGATTTGGAAGGGGGAAAATTGTAATGAGTTAGATTTAAATTTTTTTTCAGAAGTGGAGGTATAAAATTTGAAGAGTAGATATAAAATAAAAAGAGTAAAATAATAATAATAATAATAATAATAATAATAATAATAATAATAATAATAATAATTAAACTGTATTAATCTCTCTTCTCTATTTTTTAAAATCCAACTGATATTCTTTTCCCTTTCTTCTCTTCCCCTCCAAATCCCTTGTAGCAAATAGCCTCTAATATTTCGACATAGGCTTCTGGTCTCGCTAATTAAGTGGCATTTTGGAAAAGATGTCGATTTATTATTTTAATCCTTTTTTTTTAACAAAACTTCTGTTTTTATTAATCCTCTTTTCTGATATTTTGCAATATCAATCTTAATTGTATATTTTTTTCATTTTATTTAATTAACCTTTTTATCACCAAAAAAAAAAATGAAGACTAAATTAAACACAGATTCTTCTTAATTATGGAGCATATATATAAATAATTTTCTTAATCATGAAAATTTGATAATAAAATTTCCTAAACATTCAAATTTTCATGGATGCATGACTATGAACAATCAATTGCATGTTCTCTTAAACCTTTTTCTCAGTATATTACACCAGCAAACTTTAGTTTATATGAAGATAAGCCATCTAAAATTCTAAGTTGCGTGATGATATAAGTAATAAACTAAACTAATCATATGAGAGTTTTATGCATAAATGTTAGAATGTAAGGAGTTTCATTGTAAAATTCCAAATATTCGGGAAATTATGCATAATTTAAAGTTAATATCTTAACAAATTTCTCAACAAAAATCTTTTGTCACCATCTCCTCAAATCGATCATCATCAAGGATTTGGACCCATCGACTCCACCACATATACCATGCATCATCATCCAACACCACAATCCTCCAAATTTCCAATTTGATGGAACTGTCTATACGCTAAAGTCAAGTGGAAGTCAACGAGGGCAAATTAGGAACAAAGGTATTTTACGGCAATCAAAAGAATAATTACATACAAGTGGATGAAAAATATATCAAAAACCAATACAAGCTTTTTTTTTTTTTTTTTTTTTTTCAAAACAGCAAAATCAAGGGAGAATGGTAATTTGATACCAAAATATGAAGTTCATTTTCATTTTGCATTTGGTCTAAGATTTTTAAAGTTTCAACAAAGAATTAAAATTTCTATAAAAATTTGACACTAATGGTCCAAAATTTAATGTTGTTACAAATGGTGTCATCAAACTTTAATATGTCAGTATTTAATATTAGAATATTAGTATCGAATTTTGAGTATTAGTGCTAAATTTAAGGCCATCTGATACATAAAATATTATTGTTAAATTTACATACAGATTTTGCCCTTGAGCCAATATTTTGATTTAAAATATAGTTAAGCTACATATTACCCATGAATATTCAAGAATGTGACCAAAAATGTCACAATCATTATATACAACTTTTTTTCCTTTTTTTTACAACCATTATATGAGACCTCATACTATTATGTGTGCATATCTGTTCGCCTCACAAGTGCATGAGTTTCGCAAGTAATAAGTGATAAATGTTGTCAAAATCGAGTTTCTACGTAGACACAGAAATGGATGGTAGAAACGTAAATCGTAGAAACGACACGAAACGTAAAGTTTTTACTTTCTAATACTTAATGTCAGACCTCAAAATTTTATATATATATATGCAAGGGAAAAAAATCATAAATCACTACTCAAAATTCAATGAACAACTTCATATTTAAAACATATAAGTCATATAAAAAAAAACTTACGTTAAAAAAACTTACATTAAAAACTTATGTTTATAATGCTGGAAATTATGCCCAGGGGCAAGTCATTGTTCTCCATTTAGTTATCATTTCATTCGCATGTTTATAGTGATAACTGAATCCTTGGATATATCTTATAGATTATCCTAAATATCCCTGGTCGGTCATCTACGTGGGAGCTAGGATGAAATAATACCAATATGACTTTGACAAGTTATGGAGATACGAATCAAAGTTATAGGCACTTGTAAGAGTACAAGGTCTTTGGTGACCCACTATGAGAGAATTTGCATGGATTTAGTCATAAGCTTATCTCATGTATAACCGCGTCACAACGCCCTTTGACTTGAGATCATCATGGATTCCTACATGATGAGTCATTGATCTTTGACTTAGTCAAAAGTCACCTTTGACCGGGTGATGATAAAGGCTATGACGGGATCAGTGGTTTTCATGCATAGGAATGTAAATGGTCAAGATGGAATTTGTCCATCACATTTGTAGAGAGATAATACTGGGCCCTCGATGAGTGAGTCTGAGAAATGTATGGTCATACTACGAAGGAAGGGAGTTTCCATTATTAGACTACTCGAGAATCGAGAAAGTAATGGTCAAGAAAGGAAGTTGACATTATCCATGCCTCATCCTTGACCAAATTATCGTGTGACAAAAGGGACGTGACATGGTTGTATCATAGGTAGCATCGTATCATCGATCCCCATATGAATTGGGTAGTCGCAATGTCTTGCTAGAGCCCGCTTCACTGCGACTTGTGAAATTTTGCAGTAAAGTATTGGCCATTGCCAATCTCATGTGGGCCCGCAGGTCACGCATGCTAAGAATATTTCAACACGAGCAATAGTGTCTAGATTCATTGAATCTTAGAAATGTCTAAGATTTAATGAATACGTTTAATCTAGGGTTGATATATATATATATATATATATCATATCATATTATATTATAATATAATATAAATTAAAAAATAATAATGATATTATTTATAGATAATAATATTATTATGAATAGTATTTAATTTATTTGATAAATTAAATACTATAATAAATTGAGATATTGTATCTCGATTTAATTTTCGAATAAAGATATAGTATCTCGATTTAATTGAATTGAGACATGGTATCTCAAATTTAATTAAATAAAAAAATATCATATCTCGATTTAATTCATGAAGATCAATTAAATCAGTAGGCTCATAATTCGAATTAAATAAATATATTTGATTAGATCTGTTGGACAAATTTTAATTAATGTATTGGTTTAATTCGATTCGAATTCAAGATTAATTAGATTAATTTTGAATATTTTAGTACGACTTATTAGGGTTTTAGAAACTCTATAAATAGATATTGATCTAGTCGTATTAAAATGATGGATGAATTAGAGAAGCTGTAAGAAACTCTAGAGAGGAAAAGAGAGACACAAGGTTTGAAGGCGCTAGCACGCTACTGCTCGTGTGCTCGTGTTCCAGTGCTTTTCGTGTGGATACCGGTAGAGGGATGAGATTTTTGCTCCTGTTTGATCGAACGAGATGGCACCACGTTCAAGACATACGACGGTAGAGACGCACGAAGCAGAAGATGCGCACCAGACCGAATTGAACGGAACAATCAACCCCACGCATAGGTACGATTTTTCTAACGAACCTTGATTTAAACGCCGTTGATAGTTCCTCCTGAAAGTGGAGCTATATACCCAAGAGGGGGGTGAATTGGGTATTTTAAAAACTTTTGTAAGTTTTCTATTTTTAGACAAAGAAAAAGAGATGAACGCAGTAAAGGGAAGAACAAGTGACACGAGAGATTTATACCGGTTCGGTCCTAACAGCCTTGACCTACATCCATCCCTGCACTCTCGGGATTTTCCACTATCACAAAGATTACACACTCGTACTCAAAGAGTAGTTCTCTCTCTAGAACTCACTCCCCCTTGCAAGTTGTAATCAATGAACTCCCAAATCACCAAGTCCCCGACTTGTGATTCTTTACAATAAATGTTTTTCAAGTAGAAACTCTCTCTAAGAGTAGATAAGAATAATCATCGAAGTACAAAGTATCAAAAGATACAATACAGTTGAAAACCGAAAGAATAGATGCTAAACTTGAATGTATTTCGTTTTCAGTTGTTGAGAAGACTTGAATGCATCTCTATTTATACCAAGAGAGCATTAATTGACCGTTGTAATCTTCATTATTACCGTTGCCTTGATTAACCAAAGTTCTGGGCAAGGTAAGGTCTTCTTCTCTCTCTAATCTATACTTAATCCAGCTGGGTAGAATATCGAGTTGACTCTCTCGCAAATTAGTCCGTTGGAATAGCATGCTACCGGATGTAGAAATCATTCTTTAATCCCTTGTAGGCGTGTGCATATAGATTACCCAAAAGAATGCAACTTTCTCGGGTTTGCATTTAATGTGCCGACATCACTTTTGCTTTTGCTTTAAACCTTCAATGTACATTCTCTAATCTGTTCGAAACTCAAGAATAAAGTGATTAAACATGTCTAGGAACATTAGAGAATAATCGTAGGAAGTATTAGGATCAAACAAGAAGGTATAGCAAAATCGTCAGATTTGATATTCAAACTTAGCGTTCAATACTCGAGTATGTGTATCAATACTCGAGTTTGTCACTGTGCACTTAAGTCAATACTTGAGTATTCATTTTGATACTTGAGTATTCTTCTTCCAGAGAAGAATCATCGAGTTTTGACTTTGGACCTTAACATTGAAATAGGGTGAATACTTGAGTATCCAAATCCATACTCGAGTTTTGAACTTTTGATATGAAAATAAGTTTGAGTTCAAAACCTCAATACTTGAGTATTGATTTCAATACTTGAGTGTTCAAGTCATTGACAAAGGGCAAAGCTTTCTGTATGCCCAATACTCGAGTTTTTAGCTCAATACTCGAGTATGCATTCATTTCGAAAAACTTTGTGAAGTCTTTCCCAAGTCAATACTTGAGTATTGAAATGAATACTTGAGTATTCAATATATGCATAAAACTTGTAGTCTTTCTGTTAGTCCAATACTCAAGTATGTGTATCAATACTCGAGTATTCAAGATGTTTGAAAAAACTTTGATAAATTGGTGTCAAGTCAATACTTGAGTTTTCAAATGAATACTTGAGTTTTCATAAAAGAGTGTTAGGTATGAAAGCTTTGTGAAAAACCAATACTTGATTATGCAGAATCAATACTCGAGTTTCCATAAGATGGAAAAACTTGATGATTTCTCGTATGACCAATACTTGAGTATTCAATTGAATACTTGAGTATTGAGATCTTAAGTCAATGTTGAAATTGTCTCTGTGTGTTCCATACTCGAGTATTCATATCCATACTTGAGTTTGGCTCTGGGTGAAAAACTTGGAGTGCTCTTTGTAAGTCCAATACTCGGGTATTGTGTCCAATACTTGAGTACTGCTTTGTATAATTGATTTGAGCAACAATTTGTCAAGTCAATACTCGAGTATTGAGACCAATACTCGAGTTTTGTCTTGACAGTAAGAATTTCAACTTACCAAAGACAAAACCATATCTTGTGTTTACAAATGGCAGTTATCATCAAAATCTGTAGAGAACTAACACCTCCGATGGGATTCATAAGAGTTTTATAATTCCATTGCGTGTACGGATCCCAACAGTGGTATCAGAGCCAGGTTAACCGTGCGTTTAAATTAGGTTTTTCATGTGTTTATATATATGTGATATATATGGTGTAACCGAATCTATGTATTTGTTTAAATTGATATATGATTAATTGAATCTTGTATGCATTTAAACATAAGTTTGCGTTAGGGTTTCTATGGAATGCTAGTCGGATATTGCGGCTATCTCTGAATTGTTCAGATCGGACTGTGTGGTTGATTCGCGTGGATTTGAAGCGTTCAGATCCGATGTCGAACACGATCGGACTCGCAAGGGACGTTAGGGTTCGTCCTTAAACTATGTTTTTCTGAGATGTCCAGATTCAACGACGATCATGTTCGACTTGACCACGTTCGGACGTTCAAATCAACACGTTAAGGATAACATTTCGTTCATGCGTAGGTCATGATCGAACAACACCTCTTGGGGCTTAAAGTTTATATATATATATATATATAAAAAACAATCTTTCTAAAACAATATGATGTTTTCAAAAGTTCCAAGGGACCGCCGTGGCTACTTTTGTTCATAGCGAGAATTTAAATCATGATATTATTAATGTAATATTGAACTCAATGATCTAATCATAATATTTTATTTCATAAGTGTATGAATTAATATATATGATGTGATTTACCTTTCAAATGTTGTTTGGGTATGGTGAACAATATGGCTCTAGAGTTTTACAAGTGTTGTAAATTTAAATATGGGATGCATGTCATGCCTCTCTCTAAATATTCTTGATGTACATTCTCTTCTCATCCCACTCCCTCGTATGTCAAATGAGGTTTCTCCTAATGTATTTCTCTTTTCTTATTTGGAGAAGTCCTCTCATTGGCTTGAGAGGATTTTAGGTTAGATGAGACATGTTGTGTCACGGTTTTTAATTGTGTTTTGATTTTATTCGCATGATTAATTTAGAGTTTTAATTATGATTTGATTAGATCACTCATAATTAATTCAAAGTTTTAATTATGATTTGATGATATCACTCATAATTAATTCAGAGTTTTAATTATGATTTGATTAGATCACTCATTATTAATTCAGAGTTTTAATTATGATTTGATTAGATCAATCATAATTAATTCAAAGTTTTAATTTTGATTTGATTAGATCACTCATAATTGAGAGTTTTTTTATGATTTGATTAGATCACTCATAATTAATTCAGATTTTTAATTATGATTTGATTAGATCACTCATAATTAATTCAGAGTTTTAATTATGATTTGATTAGATCACTCATAATTAATTTGAGTTTTAATTATGATTTGATTAGATCACTCATAATTAATTTAGAGATTATATGAGATACAATTGTGATTGCATTCATATAAGTAGAATTAATAGGATTAATTAAATAATACCCTCTAAATAATCTTAAGTCATAATCCATCAATAAATGAATACTTGTCAAAACCTAGATCACCCATTTGTATATTCCACCAAAGTGGATGCATTTGAGTTATCTTGGTGAGACAAGAGTGAGTAATGGTGATACTCAGCATTCATTATTGTCTTGACTTAATTGAGATTATCAAAACGGTTTTGGATCTCAAGGCATTAGATGGGATTAAACATGCTAGGTCATATGATGATCGAATCCCATAAAGATCTAAGAGTTACATGTGATGTAATTGGCAAAGAGGTTGCCTACCTAAATAACTTGATTTTAAGCGTCCTGCCAAAGCGAACTTAAGATTAAGCCAAATATGGATCTTAGCCCACTAATTATAATAAGGGTTATTGATTCAGTGGGAGGTTACTAATTAAACTTTTCATATCTTTTAAATTGTAGAATCATGTCGAATAGTAATGCCGCAACATCATTAATGTGATCAGTCCTTGAGAAGGACGAACTCGATGAGACAAACTTTCATGACATGTTTGGGAACTTAAGCATTGATCCTAAACACAAAAGAAATGAGTATCTTATCGATCAACCCATTCCTGACGAGCCTGCAGCTGATGATCCAAGAGCTCAAACTGATGCTTATATGAAGCATCAGGATGACTCTATGGATACTGATGCCTGATGCCTGCCACTATAGTTTCAGACCATGATGGAGATCTGGAACATATGGAGGTCTCTGAGATGATTGTTCATCCTATGAAAATGTTCCAGCAACAGGCAAAGCAAGAGAGGTATGAGACCACAAAGGCCTTATTTTCTTGCAAGATGGCTGAAGGTCCATCAGTTAGTCCTCATGTTAAAAAAATGAAAGGCTACATTGATCACTTTGAGAAGTTTGGATTCCCCATGTCCCAGGAGTTAGCTACAGATGTGATCTTGAACTCACTCCCAGGAAGTTATGATAACTTTGTCATGGATTACAACATGAACAACATGGAGGAATCAATTTTAAACCGCATGGGATGCTCAAAATTGCCGAAGTGAGCCTTAATAAGAGGCCCAAGATCGTTTTGTCCGTTCGTAAAGGAAGGGGTATGAAACGGAAAGCCAAGAAGGCAAAACCTCTTAAGGATGGGGTCTGCTTCTTCTACAATGA
Source organism: Acacia acuminata (assembly GCA_019022655.1). Taxonomy (NCBI): domain Eukaryota; kingdom Viridiplantae; phylum Streptophyta; class Magnoliopsida; order Fabales; family Fabaceae; genus Acacia; species Acacia acuminata. The sequence goes on from JAFJYI010000326.1 coordinate 630,706, forward strand.
ACTTGGTCATTGGAGGAAGAATTGCAAACTCTACCTCAAAAATCTGAAAAGAACAAAAAGGATAGCGAGGCTATCGCTTCAGGTATCTATGTCATAGATATTCGCTTTTCTACTTCCTCAACATGGGTATTAGATACTACATGTGGATCTAACATTTGTATAAATGTACAGGGTCTCAAGGACAGTAGAAAATTGAATGGACACATCTATGACATAAAATACCAAAAGGGTTCAAGTCAAATGATTTGAATCCGACCTATCTATGGCATTGTCGTCTAGGCCACATAAATGAGAAACGCATTTTGAAACTCCATTAAGTTGGATTTCTTAACTCATTTGATTTTGAATCATTTGATACATGTGAGTCTTGTTTATTGGAAAGATGACAGAGGCACCTTTTACTGGGCATAGTGAGAGAGCCACTGATTTATTGGGCCTCATACATACCGATGTGTTTGGACCAATGAATACATCTGCTAGAGGAGGTCATTTGTACTTCATTACTTTTATAGACGATTTTAATAGATATGAGAATATCTACATAATGACATATAAATTTGAATCTTTTGAAATGTTCAAAAATATTCCAAAATGAAGTGCAAAATCAACTTGGCAAAACAATTAAAGCACTTCGATCGATCGGGGTGTTGAATATTTGAGCCAAGAATTCATTGACCATCTTAGGAGTTGTGGGATCATCTCACAACTTACTCCTCCAGGAACACCTCAATAGAATGGTGTTTCTGAATGGAGGAATCAAACTCTATTAGATATGGTTTGATCTATAATGAGTCAAACAGATCTTCTACCTTCCTTTTAAGGCCATGCCCTAGAAACAATTGTGTTCGCACTAAATCATGTTCCGTCAAAGGCAGTTGAAAAGACACTATATGAGATATGGACTGTGAAGAAACCCAGTTTGTCCTTTCTTAAAATTTGGGGATGTGAGGTTTACATTAAACACCAAGCCTCTGATAAATTATCATCCAGATCCTCAAAATGTCTTTTTGTGGGGTATCCTAGGGAGACTGAAGGATACTATGTCTAGAATCCCACCAATCACAAAGTGTTTGTTATTCGGAATGGTATCTTTTTGGAAAAGGAGTTTATCTCTAAAAGAACCAGTGGGAGTAAGCTGAACCTCGAAGAAGTTCAAGAGTCACAAGACAATGTAGAACCACAGATGGAAAGCGGAGAAGACTCACAACAAGTTGATGAGCCTACTCAAGTAACACAAGGCCCATGAAGGTCCGATAGGTCACGGCTATAGTCTTAGAGATATGGATTTTTGATTACTGGAGGTCGTGATGTTTTACTCATTAAGCAGAATGAGCCAACTACCTATCACAAGGCCGTGGTGGGACCAAACTCCGAAAGATGGCTTAATGCCATGAAGTCTGAAATGCAATCCATGTACGACAATAAGGTATGGACCTTAGTCGATCCACCTGAAGGTGTAAAAACCATTGGGTGCAAGTGAGTTTTAAAGAGAAAACTGACATGGATGGCAAGTAAATGTCTTCAAGGCACGACTGGTTGCAAAAGGATTCACTCAAACTCATGGTGTGGACTATGATAAAACCTTTTCCCAGTTGCAATGGCCAAATTAATCAGAATCCTTCTTGCCATTGCATCATGTTATGACTATGAGATATGGCAGATGGACGTCAAAACAACCTTCCTTAACGGAAAGCTGCTTGAGGATGTGTACATGACACAACTTGAGGGTTTTGTGCGTCCAGAGGACTCTGGTAAAATATGTAAGCTTCAAAGATCCATTTATGGATTGAAGCACACATCTCGGAGCTGGTATCATCATTTTGATGAAGTAGTCAAAGAGTTTGGATTCATTCAACAAGAAGGTTAGTGGGAGCACAGTTGTATTTCTAGTGCTTTACGTTGATGACATCGACTCATTGGGAATGACATACCTGCCTTGCAGAGTGTCAAGTCTTGGTTAGGAAAGTCTTTCTCAATGAAACATTTAGGCGAAGCCACTTACATCTTAGTGATGAGGATCTACAGAGATAGATCCAAGAGGCTGATAGGCCTAAGTCAGAGCACACGCATAGACAAGATACTGTATAGGTTCAATATGCAGGATTCTAAAATGGGTTACATGCCCATGTCTCATGGCATCCATCTCAGTAAGGATCTGTGTCCTCATACACAAGATCAAAGAGATCACATGAGTAAGATCCCATATGCCTCCGTTATTGGATCTATCATGTGTGCCATGTTATGTACTTAACCAGATGTGTCATTTGCTTTGAGAAAGACCAGCAGATATCCAGAACGTCCTGTGAGGATCATTGACTGCTGTCAAGAATATCCTTAAGTACTTAAGAAGGACTAAGGACGTCTTCTTGGTATATGGTGGCTTGGAGGATGAGCTCTGTGTGACTTGTTACACAAATGCAAGTTTCCAAACTAACCAAGATAATCTAAGATCGCAATCAGGATATGAGTTCCTTTTGAATGGTAGTGCGGTAAGTTGGAAGAACTCTAAGCAGAGCACTGTAGCTGATTCTACAGTAGAAGCTGAGTGTATAGTAACATCAGATGCAGCTAGGGAGGCTGTTTGGATCAAAAAGTTCATTTATGAACTTGGGGTGGTTCATACCATCTCAAATCCACTAGACTTGTTCTGTGACAATAGCGGCACTATTGCGCAGACCAAGGAGCCTAGGTCACATCATAGGACCAAGCACATACTCAAGCGATTTCATCTTATCAGAGAAATCAATGATAGAGGTGATATAAAAGTATGCAAAGTACCAGGAGAAGACAATATAGCTGATCCTCTTACTAAGCCGCTTGCACAAGCAAAGCATGAGCGTCATGCTAGGGCAACGGGAATTAGAGTAATTAATGATTGCGCCTAGTGCAAGTGGGAGTCTGTTGGAAATTATGCCCTAGGGGCAAGTCATTATTCTCCATTTAGTTATCATTTCATTCGCATGTTTATAGTGATAATTGAATCCTTGGATATATCTTATAGATTATCCTAAATGTCCCTGGTCGGTCATCTACGTGGGAGCAAGGATAAAATAAGACCAGTATGACTTTGACAAGTTATGGAGATACGAATCAAAGTTATAGGCACTTGTAAGAGTACAAGGTCTTTGGATCGACCCACTATGAGAGAGCTGCATGGATTTAGTCATAAGTTTATCTCATGTATAATCGCGTCACAACGCCCTTTGACCTGAGATCATCATGGATTCCTACATGATGAGTCATTGATCTTTGACTTAGTCAAAAGTCACCTTTGACCGGGTGATGATAAAGGCTATGATCGGGATCAGTGGTTTTCATGCAGAGGAATGTGAATGGTCAAGATGGATTTGTCCCTCACATTTGTAGAGAGATAATACTAGGCCCCTCGTTGAGTGAGTCTGAGAAATGTATGCCATACTACGAAGGAAAGGAGTTTCCATTATTAGACTACTCGAGAATCGAGAAAGTAATGGTCAAGAACAGGAAGTTGACATTATCCATGCCTCATCCTTGACCAAATTATCATGTGACAAAGGGACGTGACATGGTTGTATCATAGGTAGCATCGTATCATTGATCCCCATATGAATTGGGTAGTCGCAATGTCTTGCTAGAGCCCACTTGCGACATGTGGGCTGGTACACTATTGGCCCGCTGCCAATCTCATGTGGGCCTGCAGGGTCACACACAATAATAGCCCAACAAGAGCAATAGTGTCCAGATTCATTGAACCTTAGAAATGTTTAAGATTTAATGAATACGTTTAATCTAGAGTTGATATATATATATATATATATCATATTATATTATAATATAATATGAATTCAAAAATAATAATGATATTATTTATAGATAATAATATTATTATGAATAGTATTTAATTTATTTGATAAATTAAATAACTATAATAAATTGAGATATTGTATCTCGATTTAATTTTCGAGTAAAGATATAGTATCTCGATTTAATTGAATTGAGACATGGTATCTCGATTTAATTAAATAGAAAGATATCATATCTCGATTTAATTCATGAAGATCAATTAAATGTAGGCTCATAATTCGAATTAAATAAATATATTTGATTAGATCTGTTGGACAAATTTTAATTAATGTATTGATTTAATTCAGATTCGAATTCAAGATTAATTAGATTAATTTTGAATATTTTAGTACGACTCATTAGGGTTTTAGAAACTCTATAAATAGATATTGATCTAGTCGTATTAAAATGATGGATGAATTAGAGAAGCCGCAAGAAACTCTATAGAGGAAAAGAGAGACACAAGGTTTGAAGGTGCTAGCACGCTACCGCCCGTGTCCAAGGTCTGTTCGTGTGGATACCGGTAGAGGGAGGAGATTTCGCTCCGTTTGATCGAACGAGATGGCACCACGTTCAAGACATACGACGGTAGAGACGCACGGCGTAAGATGTGCACTGGACCGAATTGAACGGAACAATCAACCCCACACATGGTACGATTTTTCTAACGAACCTTGATTTAAACGCCGTTGATAGTTCCTCCGATGGGATTCGTAAAAGTTTTATAATTCTGTTGCGTGTATGGATCCCATCATATAACTATAGAAATACGTTAAAAACTATATATAACTACCCGGCCTCCGCTCTTCAGTAATCCCGAGTCCAAGATGCACGATGGAAATAGGGTTTTCAACTTTTAATCCTTTTTTTGGTAAAAGGAAAAATGGTAAAAACTGTAAAAATGTAAGTTTTTAAATGTTTGAGTGGAGTTTCTACCGCTGCTCGTGACAGTTTTTACTTGAGTTTCAAAGACGTATGAACCTAGTAAAAACATAAAAACTTACGTTTTTACACTAGTTTTTTACAACAATAGAGTATCGTTTCCACGAGGATTTGTATAACAAATTGGTCAAATAAGAGGCTTAGTGAATTTAATCAAGTTGAGCTAAAACAAAGTTTTGATGTGAAATGAAAATTTTTTAAAGACTATTTCTAAAACTAAAAATTGATAAAGGCAAATGATTCTTTGACTTCAAGTATTAAATGGAGCCTAGAGTTCTTCTTCCCCTTTTGCATTTCATAAGACTTGATTAAATTCCTATCTATTAGTTTTTCAATACATGTATGTGTTAGTCTAAAGTTTTAAAATACTTGACAAGTTCTCTCAAGTCAAAATCAAGTTTGTCTTCTCATTAAAATGCACAATCTATCACTACAATTAATGAGAATAAATCTTTATGCAACAATCCTAATGTGACAAAGCATGATTACTAACAAACCATCCATTTATCAAGTAAACTTCAAGGCAAGCATATTTCAATCAAGTTCTACACCTAGATTAGCTCTCTTAAGTCAAACCTAAGTCAATAAATCATCTAAATGGAAGCCAATCACTTAGAAGCATTAAGCCAAGGTTGAAATCAACACACACACACACACACACACACACACACACACACATATATACCTACCAAAAGAGAGGAATATTCAAGTATTAATCCATACAAAGGGTCAAAAGAACCATAGAATGAAAGACTTAGCTACTCATGTTCAAATAGATAGAGACTCTAAACAAAGCTACTGAATACATGAAGAAGCTAAGTGGAAAAGAGGAGAAAAGAGGAAGAACTAGGGTAAAAATCCCAAAATATCTCTTGAGAAGAGTACCCAAGCCTCCAAAATGCTTCAAATCTCTCTCCCAAGCTCTTCCTTTTCATGCTCCACTATTTCCTTGTGTCAAGAATGTGTTTTTCGGCCCTTCCCTTTAGGTTAAATAGGTTTTTTCTACTTCTAAAATAAAAACATGCAGCTGTACTTTTCATGATTCGCTACGGCTAGTTTACACAGAGAGCTATTTTTCTTGACTTGCTACAAGAAGTTTGTCAACTTGTCGCAGCCAATTACACAAAGACTATACTTCTTAAGATTGTTCACTTGCCATGAGCAGTTGGTCAACTTGCTGAAGCCAGTTGTGCAAGTTCCGTCTAACTTTGCACTATTTCACCTTCTTTATTTCTTTCCTTGTTTCTTGGTTCTTATTAAGCTTCAAAACTTGTCTCCATCTTCCTACAAAAGAGGGAGGAATTATCAATTCTCAATTGAATCACAAATGCCATAGGATATAACAAAAATTTCTGAGTTTCACTTGATACTTTGATATGCACATTTTCTTCTATACACTTCATTTCTTATGTACATTTTGAATTCAAAAATAGGTAAAAAGAGACAAAATGTGTTGGAATGTTGTCAATTTTTAAGAGTTAACAATATCAAACAAAAACAAAAAGCACGGGCCCTATCTTATAAAGTAACAATGTTATCTTATATAATGGTCTAGTGTTTTTGCTCACATTTTGAATATTCATTGGTATTATTTCCACATCCAAAAATCATAGTGTTGAGGTAAGAGTTTATATGTATGCATTTTTGCGTCTTAATCCTATTGTTCTGGTTTAGAACATAGATGTCCAGCTAAGGGCTAGTATTTTGATCTTGGATAGCTAGGCCCTGCCTGAATATCTATGGAGGAGATAATCAGGAGAGCGTGGGATCACTGTACACGACAAAGGGGTGGTGTGTGTGCATAGTGAGACTGTATGTAAATAGTCTGAGTTAGAATGTATGCACCTGGTTACCTGACCTCTGTAGGTGTTCGGGGCGGATATCTCAACCTGGTGCGATATGAGGGGCGCGCAATATCCGGGCCGCGCTATTACTGGGGCGAGTATCTCGGAAGGCCGTTATGATATGGGTAGATCGTGCCTAGCCAAGATTCCGAATCTCCCCATATGATTAGCGTATCATACCTCCCGGCTCTGTTTGGGCCGCGCCATGGACTTGGGCTTTTGGGCCGGTCCGTAACACCTATATTGAATAATTTTGTGAATAGTTGATCAAAAAAATAATTTGGTCAATGGACATATAATGTTAAAATTTGCCAATAATTAGTTTTAGTGAAAGATGTTTTGACCATTTAAAGACGATGTCTTCAATTTAAGTCCATATAAATGCGAAAGCCCGTTTGATACAAAGAAAATTGAGCAGTGGAAAAGGGAAACTACTGCTCATTTTCCATGCGAAACACATTTGGTTGTACCAACTTTTCGTGAGAGTCAATTCCTTCTAGAGAATTTCTCCGACTCTTGACCGGAAGCAATTTTCTAGGGTAAGAAATTCCCACCTAGTCCCTTCTTCTTCTTCTTTTGATTTCGAAGTTTATTCAGCAACCATCGTCATTTGCTTATCTTCCTTGCTCACTTGTTTCCATAGATATACTCATCATTTTATAAGGAGGTTTTATGGTTCTTCTCCTAGTTGGCCTTCAAAGTCCTCCATTCTGTTCTTCTTTGTCGCACCCCACTCCATGGCCAATGTTGCCATTGTTCTCTATTTTTGTGGTCACATCATCGATCATTCTCTTACTCTCCTCCAAACTCACTAGCCAGAAGAGTGCTCTGCATTATCATACAGAGGATTGATGGCGTCAAAGATACCTTTGGCCATTGCTCTTACGAAAAATTTTCTTTCCCTTCCCTTTCATTGGCAGAATCCAGGAGGACAATGCAGAGCACTCTTCTGGCTAGGAGTTTGGAGGCAAATGATTTTTGAGTGTCTCTTGTGGTATGCGTCTGACGACCAGGATGCTTATGAGGGGGTTTCTATGGTCTATTTTCCTCACTCTTTGTTCTCAGTTTGTGAAATTGTGGATGATCATCTCCAAACAAGTCGGATGTCTTCGTAGACTGAGTAAGGAGACTTTTCCCTTTTTTGGTTGGCAAAGAACGAGTTTGAGTACAAGTAACAGCCGAGAGGATTCTCGTGATGACAATTTCTTTGGATTTCGACTTAATGTGCGTTGGCCGAGAGGGTTCCTCGACGGAAATGCCTTTGGATTGTGACTTGGAGCTTCTATCAATTGTCCTCCTGGTTTCAACGGAGAACATTACTCCTTTTGGAAAGCCAAATTTAGAGTCTTCATTATGGCTACTGAATTTGGTTTATGGAATGTGTTTGAGAAAGGTGATTATAAACCGTCAATCACTAAAGATGGAGTTCAAGCAGTCAAGCGTGAAGAAGAATACGATGAAAATGACAGAAGACTTGTTACTCTCAATAGCAAAGCTATTCTGATGCTTCAAAGTGCTCTTAGTCAACGAGAGTACTTCCGAATTTGCAATCTGACGAGTGCAAAAGACATGTGGAAAGCATTGGAGATTGCATACGAAGGAACCTCAGGTATAAAGGAAAATCGCATCAACACATTAACAACCGAATATGATCTTCTATGTATGAAGACCGAAGAATCTAAGGAGAGTTTCAACTTCGTTTTACCCATTTGATCAACTAATTATCAGCCTTGGGTAAAACATACGAGCAAAATTCTCAAGTCAGGAAAATCCTCAATGTCTTAACTAAAGATTGGGAAGCTAAAGTCACAACGATCGAAGAAGCCCATGGAGAATCAATGCAATCAAGAGCCGCACCGTTCGGAAGCTTATCGAATACGAAGGCAACCGAAATTCAAGAAGGGCTTGGATGAAATCAACAACAATAAAAGTAAAGGCATTGCGCTTCAACACCGTGAAAGAAAAGGAACCTAATGAGGATGACGAGGATGACGATGAGATGGCTATGTTCGCTCAAGGTTCAAGAAGTTCAACAAAAGGGATCAAGGTTTCAAAAACAGATTCCAGAAAGGAACTTCTAGCAACAGACAAGAATTCAAGGATAAAGAACAAATCATTTGCTATGAGTGTGAGAAGGCGGGTCATATCAAATCTGAATGTCCTCAGCTGAAGGATAAAGAGAAAGAGAAAAAGAAAAGATTCAATCACTCCAAGAAGAAAGCTTACGTATCTGCCATATGGGGAGATAGTTCTTCAGATGAAGAAAGTGAGGAAGAAGAAGTAGCAAATGTCTGTTTAGTTGTCAAGAACAACCGAAAAATGACGATGAGGTAAGTGACTCGAGCCTACATATGATGAGCTACTTTCTGAATATAATGAACTATATTCTGAGTTTAAAAGAATTGTGAGAGCTTATTTCTTCAAAGAAGAAAAAACAAATTGCTTGAACAACAAAGCTAAAGATACTCCTCGGTTTGTGAAAACTCTATTTGTGAAAAGTGCCCCGATCTTGAGAAGAAAAACATTTATCTTGCGAAAACACTTGAGAAGTTCACTAAAGGTAGTGAAATGCTCAATGTTATTTTAAAAGCTCAAAGATTTACAAATGATCGATCAGGCATAGGTTACAATCTCATTTTTTACAAAAAGGAAGGGAAAAAGAAAAGTGGTGGAAAATCCTACTTAAATTTTTTTCAAAAAATTGTCCACTCTTCGAACCCCTTTGCTCATTGTAATTATTGTAACCGAAAGGGACATAATACTTCATCTTGTTTTCATAAGAAAGAAAGAAGAGATAAACTTGTTGGTAATTATCAATGGGTACCAAAGGGAACTTATGTTTTCCCTAAGGCTCGAACTAACAATGAAGGACCCAAGTATAAGTGGGTACCAAAATGTCCATCCATTGCCTTGTGTGTGCAGATTGATTCCAAGAAGAATGGACATAAAAGTGTAGAGAATATTAAGAGTCAAAAATTTTCTTATGAACCGAAATGGAGATCCTCTCAAGTGTCAAGCGTAAGACTCTTGAAGTCTATACCCTCCGAGAAAATTTTGCGGACACCCATGGAAAGAAATATGAAGAAGAGGCTGTGGGTAGGCAAAGTTGATCCTCCAAGTGCCTAAGGTAAAAGGTATACAATGGTAAAACCTCCTACGCTATTATCAGTAATAATTATTGAGGTTTTGTACTTTGGATATTATGAATGAGCATTGAAAACTATTTTGAAATTGACTTCTTTCTTATCGCTTGAAAATCCATGTGACTGATTTATTCATAAAGGGATTGCAATGTTCAAAATTTTAATTCTCTATACAGACATGATAATTTGAAAAGAAATTATTTCTTTTATAAAATTATGCTTAATTCATGTGCTTAGTTGTTCTGAATTGATTGTATTCTTAAGAGCATATGACTTTGTTCCTACACGCTAACAATGATTGGATTCAAGCAAGGTAGGATACCAAAAGAGAAAAAGACTTATACGGTGTTGTAGGATCAAAGAAAGCTTCTCAAGAGAGCAACTACAATAAATAATAATAATAATAATTCGACTCTTGAGGAAGTGAAGATGCAATGCTTGATATTGATGGTGAATGTCGAAGAAGGAGACATCTACATCAATCTACCTTAATCAAGCAAGCCTCTCTATAAGGACAAGAAGAATTATGGTGATATTTAACCTTACCCTATACTGTGCTTATATGAAATTCATATTTGGGTAATGAATACTTGTCCATTATTGCATTCCATTAGCAATCAATCATTTATGGCTTTCAAAATGTTTTTTAGATTGCTAAATGGACCATAAATGAATTTGTGCATAACTTTCTGAGTTTATGTTTTATGAAATGCACAATTCTAAAATTTGTTTTTGATGTCAATTCACTCTGCTTTGTGAAAATGCATACAAAAGTTTTGAAAAATATTCATACTTTGATTGCATTCAAATAGTGTTTCAAAATTGGAAGTTAATATCTTTGAATGTCAAATATGCTTCAAATTTGTCTAGTTGAGTTTTTCCTATTGATCTTTGGAATTCAACATGTTGCTTGAACTCTTTAGTTTCATTCTCGATCCAAGGTTGGACCTCATGTCTAACAATTATGAGTTTCAAGCATATCTTCAAGAAGAGAATTCAATTTTGTGAAACTGTTATTCTTAAAGCATAAATTCTTAGTTGGTCTAGTTATTTCAATCTTTAAGATGTTCATTAATGCATTAATCATTAGTAGAATAACTCACTAGGATAATATACTAGATCTCAAAGTCATTTGGACTAATGAGAATATGCTTCATCATCCGTGAATCCTAGTAGTCATTTTGTTACTCAAAGTCATCAATTTTGTCTTCATCCATCTTTGAGTAACTATATTCAAATTCCGCCTTGAATGTTCATATATTTCAAGACTCTATTCTAAGAGGCATGATTATATCTTGATCAAATGCAAAGTCGTTTTGCATATATATATCTCTACTGTGCTAAGTATGTCTTATGATCTTTGCTTTTGGGAAATTCTTCTACTTCTTAACTTCTATGTTCGACATGTTCTTCAAAATTGAAGCATTCTGATTATTCTCTCACATGTTGACATCCATTGTTTTGAGAGAGCATTCTTTTTAAACATATTTCAAAACTAAGTTTGCATATCTTCAAAATCTCAATTTCATAATGCATTATCATGATTCAAAAGAATATTTGAGATTTGAAACTATTTTCATGTTTCATTATTATTTTTTGAAAATTCAATCCCATCCGTGGTTTACGTAAGATTCATATCAATGACATACTTTCCTACATAGAGTGTATTTACAAATTGTCATTGAGAAATAACTTTCTTGGTATCATTTATTCATTGACTTGTATGTTCAATGTCATGAATCAATTGGATACCATTATTGCTGATTGTGATATTCTCCTTGCTCAAATATAATATGTTTCAGTTATGTAAGAGCGTATTTAAGAGCTACAATGTCTAATCTTATGTGGACCCAAGAAACATAGGGTACCAAAGAGCATATATTGTTGTTTTGTAGGACTCTGTCAAGGAAATGAGAAACAAAGGTTGACAGAATACAGACTTGGCTTGATTCATGGATGATTACCTTGAGTTACATCTGTCAAGTTCAAATTGCCTCTAAGCTGATTTCAAGAGATTAAATTGATCCCTCAAGTTATCAATTTAAACTAAAGGATAAGTGCCTCTAGTTATTACCTCAAGTTTAGGAGAAGCAGAGAGCAAGGCATTTCAAATGACTAGCTGCCTCAAGTTACTATCGTGATTACCTTGAGGAAAATGAAGCCATAGAGCAAAAATTACTTAGTGCTTCGAGTTACACATTCACCTTCCTCGAGTTAAGGAAGAGTAAAGAGAAAAACCCATCTCTTTGTACCTCGAATTAGAGAAAAGTTATGTGGCCGACGAACACTGGAGTTATCCCAAGTCAAGTATTCTCGAAACATACTTGACATCGATAAGTATCATTTTCTTACTTCAAGTCGTTAAATTTCATGGTTCGAGTCCTTTCCCTGAACATATTAATTTGGTTTGATCTGTGCGTTTATCCTCATTTTATATTGTTGAAATGGTAAACCAAATTGTTTCACTCTATTTACAAAAGCATTTATTTCCTTTACCTGGAGGTCATTCTCATTCCGTTATCTACCTTGGCATTTATTCTCTTGGCATTCATTCTATTATCTGGCGCACAATATTTGCAGAAAAATATAGTGCTTGTGCTTAGAGCGCAATATTTGCGCTTAAAGCGTAGCCTGCTGAGCCCCTGTGCTTCAGGCGCAAGATTTGCGCTTCAAGCGTAGCGACCCTGCGCTTCAGGCTCAAGATTTGTGTTTCAAGCATAGCTGCTTTGGATGCTACCCAAGCGCTTAAAACGCAGTGTTTTGGAAATTCATTTTATATAAAATGCTTCGTACCAAAGCCTTACATTTTTTTAACAACTTTTAATTGATATATTTTCACAGAAGCTTCCTTTTCCTTCTGATAACTCCTCAACCCTGTTTGCTGATGACAAAGGGGGAGAAAGTTAGTACAAATGATGTTTTTCAGTTGATAGATTCAATTATAAGGCATTAGTTTTGATCTGTGACAGTTGTATGCATTATCTGATATTTGAACATGTAGTTTTGTTCATGTAGTTCAGATAGTTTGTTTTAAATTTTTCTGATTTGGTTCATACTATCTGTGCCTATCTTGAACTGTCATATTTCAACTTTCAAAAATTTTCTTTTCAAAACTTCAAAACATTATAAGTGTTGTCATCATCAAAAAGGGGGAGAATGTTAGTTCTCTATGTTTATGATGTTTTGATGATAACAAATATAATGTAAATAAGTTAATAGATTCATGGTTAAATCATATGTTTTATATAGTTAACTTGAATCTATAATGTGTTTGTAAGTTTTGCATTGGTTACCTCTAGTTAAATGATGGAAATGATTTAAATAATATTGTTAACTTAAGTCAATTATTTAATTGCCTCAAGTCATGAGATGTTATGATCTAAAAGAAAATTGTTTTGGTCTCATGTGCCTCGGTTAAAATGTGTTTGATTTGGAGTTAATAAGTGTGAGATATATTTGCCTCAAGTTAAAATCGATATGCTTCGACTTGATTATTTGGAAAGCTTTTAAACAAACGTTTTTGACTCAAGTCATCTGATTTAATCTTAAGCTTGTGATCCCATCGTTTCTAACTCTTGAGTATCAAGTTAATGCCTCAAGTTAATGACTCAAGGCAATTAACTTGATGCCTCAAGTTAGAGGTCAACTTGCATTGTTTTTCAAAAGCATCGTTTTTGACTTGTGAATATCAAGTTGATGACTCAAGTCATTAACTCAAGTCATGACTTATTGACTCAAGTCAAGCTTTCATTTGGCCATTTCTTTAGAAAGCATCGGGTTTAACTTTTGCATCTCAAGTTAATGACTCAAGTCATTCACTTCTTATATCAAGTTAAACTTTCAAATTGTCTATTCTTTTGAAACTATCAAATTTAACTTTTGCACATCAAGTTAATAACTCAAGTCATCTACTCAAGGCAATTACTTTAGACTTCAAGTTAAGAGATCAACTTGCAAATTTTTCAAAGCCATCAACTTTAACTTTTGCACATCAAGTTAATGACTCTAGTCATTAACTCAAGACATGACTTTCAAGCTTCAAGTTAGAAAATTAAACTTGGGAATTTCAAGAGAATTACTCTTGACTTTTGCTTATCAAGTTAGTGTCTCAAGTCAATACCTCCAGGGCATCAACTCCTTAATTGAAAGTCATACCCTTCTAATTTCCAAATCACCGTCTCGGAAAATCAGATTCAATTGATTGTGATTTTATTTCTTTAAATCATTACTCATTACTATTCATAATTGCATTTAATCAATTTGTTAATGAGCTACGGATTATTAGAATAAGTATCAACACAGGATGTCGATCAAAGCAATCGGCATTTATTGAACCTACCTATTCGAGAAACTCAACGAGACATATCTCGCAACGTTTGGGCAAGAATATTTCATTTACTTTCTTTGGGTCTCAACGGTCATAATCACAATTACAGGAATAATGACGGCGATTATTCCGACCCTTCTACTTCATCTCCAATGGTCACATTTTAAAGAGCCTCAACGGATATTTCTTCAATCTTCAACTACTATAAATACTCAAAGGATTGAATTCATCAAGTACAACAAACGCTTACACAGACAAAGCGATCAATTTCTATTTTGTTTGTATCTTTGGATATTATTGAGTTTCAGTGTTTATTATCTACTCTGTGAGAGAGTTCATTTTCGTGTACATCATTCATTGTAAGAATCTCAAGTCGTGGGACTTGGAGATTGGGTAATTAGAGTACAACTTGTAAGGGGGAGTGTATCCTACAGAGAGGATAACTTTTGAGTACAGAGTGTGTATCTGATTGTGGTTGTACGATTACAACTTGTAAGCGGGAGTGAGTCTTAGGGAGAAAGGATCATCCTGAGTTACAGAGTGTGTAATTGTATTTGTTAGATAGTGAAAATCCCAAAGTGTCTGGGTACTGGGTAGGTCAAGAGTTGGACCGAACCAGTATAGTTCCTCTGTGTCATTTCTCTTTACTTCTCTTACAGCTTTCATCGTTTATCCATCGTACGCCGAAAGAATTTTTGAGATCACCTATTCACCCCCCTCTCTAGGTGATATTCCACCTTCATCTCTCATAAGTCAGGTGTTTACACTCATTTCTCAAGATATTCTAGGGCTTGTGTCTCACTCAATTCCACATATTGCAACTGATCTACCATACGCTTGTTCCTCATCTTATTCTCCACTGAATTATTCCCTTACATACACGAATCAAGAGGACTTTAACAATAGATAAATAGTTTAGTTAGTGCCAAGTAGCTCAATACATAATATGAAGAATGAAGGGATTTTTTTCTCCTTTTTTTCTTTCTTTCTTTTTTTTCCTTGAGCCGTTTTAGGTCCCCTTTTGACGCGACCCCGCACATGGGTGATGCAGCACGGTTACTCGGTTATTCCAAGGCACCTCAAGAGGCTTTTAGCCTAACTCATAACTCTCTTTGACTTTACCGTTTGACGCGAGTGCCAACATTGGTGATGAAGTGCCCCAGTTACTAAGTAAGGTCTAGAGAAGTCATTAGAGTTTTTTGTGTGTGTGTGTGTGTGTTTTTTTTTTTTTAATTCAACCCCTTCAATCTTCTTCTTCTTTTTTTTTTACTTAGCACTCACTAGAGTAACCAATAAAAAAGAATGTCTAAACATCTTCATGTATGTAAAGGATTTTTTTTTTTGAAGAGATTCAGAACAAGTTCTTGAGATAAAATCACAATAAGTGTACTCTCTCTTAAAAGGATGAATACTTGGGCTCAAATTTCTTACGGGTTCCTTGACATTCTAAAGTAAAGTACCCCAAACCAAATCTTTACCTCTTTACTGACATTCAGAGAACATAGAATCAATTCCCAATCAAATTCACTTCTTTTCATGTTCAAATTAACCTAATTGTGGCAATGAAAAAAAATTGAGGATACAGCAAGTTAAAATCAAGTATACGCTCACCCCACACTTAAATGCCACATTGTCCTCAATGTGAACAAGTAACAACAAGTAATGGAAGTGAAGAGCAACCATATCGAAGTGTAAGGGTAACACCAATCTTAGAGATTTGATTTCCACTAGTGAAAGCTTGACTCAAGTGCTAGCAAATCACTCAATAGTTATCACAAACAATCATCACATGCATATCCAACTAAGAGGCACACTCATTCCCAAGCAATATATTATCAACAATCAAACAAAACCAATCAAAGAAAAGTAAAAGGAAACTCCCCTATTTGTCCTTGATTGCGCTTTCAATCCTTGCTACCAAAGTGGACCACATCATCAAGGGCTATCAACAGTCCTACAAAATCAAATAAAGCATCAAATCACACCTTGGGTTGCCTCCCAAGAAGCGCTTGGTTTAAAGTCCTCAGCCTGACTAGCCCAACAATCTAAGTAGGTGATGACAAGTGGTGAACCATTGTTTGTCGGTTCACTTCACCACCATGGTAATGCTTCAGTCTTTGCCCATTCACTTTAAAGCAATCTCCTGTTCTCTCATCTTTAACTTCAATTGCACCTTTTGATGACACCGAAACCACTTTGAAAGGACTAGACCACCTTGATTTAAGCTTCCCAGGAAATAGATGCAGTCTTGAATTGAAGAGAAGCACCAACTGCCCTGGCTCAAAAGATTGCTTCAAGATATGATTGTCATGCCATTTCTTTGTTCTTTCTTTATACAATCGTGCACTATCGTATGCTTGAAGCCTAAATTCTTCCAACTCATTTAGTTGCAGCAACCTTTTTGAGCTCGCTTGATTGTGATCCATATTTAACTTCTTGATTGCCCACCATGCTTTATACTCCAATTCAAGTGGTAAATGAAACGCTTTTCCAAAAACCAAACGGTATGGTGACATGCCAATTGGAGTACGAAAAGCTGTCCTATAAGCCCATAAAGCATCATCAAGCTTGTCAGACCAATCTTTTCTAGTTGGGCCCACAGTCTTCTCAAGAATCCTCTTAATTTCCCTGTTAGTCAACTCACACAAACCATTAGTTTGGGGATGGTATGCAAGTGACATTCGGTGGTGCACTTTGTATTTCTCTAAGAGGGCCTTGAAATTCTTGTTCTTGAAGTGGGTCCCTTCATCAGTAATGATTGCTCTGGGGGTGCCAAATCTGGTCAAGATATACTTCTTCAAGAATCGAATCACTGTGTTGGCATCATTAGCTTGGCAAGCTATAGCTTCAGCCCATTTACTCACATATTCCACAGCAACAAGAATGTACTTGTTTCCTCTTAAAGATGGGAAAGGACCCATGAAATCCAAACATCGAACAACTCCACCTCAAGGATTCCAGATTGAGGCATCTCATGTCTCTTGGAAATATTACCTGTTCTTTGACATCTATCACACTTGGTAACAAATTGGTGAGCATCTTTAAACAAAGCAGGCCAATAAAAACCAGATTCAAGTACCTTTGATGCAGTTCTTTGCCCCTCATAATGTCCCCCATATGTAGATGCATGACATGCGTTCAAAATTTCCTCTTGTTCTATCTCAGGCACACATTTTCTAATAATCAAATCAGCACATCTCTTAAAAAGAAATGGTTCTTCCCAAATATAGTAGGCAATATCATGCAAAAACTTCTTTCTTTGGTAGAAATTCAAATCAAAAGGTAATACTTCACACACAAGATAATTCACAATATCAGCATACCATGGCAAACCACAACTACTTACAACAAACAATTGCTCATCAGGAAAACATTCATTTACCAACAAATCATATCGAAGGGTTCACAATTCTAGACAAATGATCAGCAATTTGATTTTTAATTCCTTTCCTATCAACTATATGTACATCATATTCTTGTAGCAACAAGACCCCATCTAATGAATCTAGGTTTAGACTCTTTCTTCCCTAACAAGTATTTAATGGCAGCATGATCAGTGTGAACTATAACCTTAGCACCCATCAAATATACCCTAAACTTTTCAAAAGCAAACACTACAAACAAGCATTTCTTTTTCGGTGGTAGAGTAATTTACCCGAGCGCTATTAATGTCCCGTTTGCGTAGTAGATAGGATGGAAAATCTTCACACGCCTCTGTCCCAACACAGCTCCAACAGCATAGTCACTCGCATCGCACATTACTTCAAAAGGTAGTGACCAATCAGGAGCTACAATGATAGGAGCTGAAGTTAATCTTCTCTTCGGTTCTTCAAAAGCCTTCATACACTCCTTATTAAACTGAAAAGGAGTATCTTTCTCTAGTAACTATGAAAGGGGCTTTGAAAACTTAGAAAAATCTTTAATGAATCGACGATAGAAACCAGCATGACCCAAGAAGCTTCTCATAGCTTTGACATTAAAAGGAGGAGGTAGCTACTCAATCACGAAATCTTGGCTCTGTCAACCTCTAAACCATTTTTTAGAAACTTTATGACCCAAAACTATGCCTTCAGTCACCATGAAATGACACTTCTCCCAGTTGAGCACTAAGTTTGTCTCCTCACATCGGTTCAACACTTTTTCCAGATTGATCAAGCACTCATCAAATGATTCTCCAAATACTGAGAAGTCATGCATGAATACTTCCATTATCTCTTCTATCATATCAGATAATATACTCATCATACATCTCTGAAAAGTGGCAGGAGCATTGCATAAACCAAATGGCATTCTTCTAAAGGCAAAAGTGTCATAAGGACAGGTAAATGTTGTCTTCTCTTAATCTTCGGGAGAAACCACAATTTGATTATACCCTGAATATCCATCTAAGAAACAAAAGAATTCTTTACCTACCAAGCGGTCTAACATCTGGTCAATAAAAGGAAGTGGGAAATGATCTTTCCTTGTAGCATCATTCAACTTTACGTAATCCATGCAAATACGCCAACCGATCGTGCGAGTAGGGATAAGCTCATCTTGCTCATTAGTGATCACCTGTCATGCCCCCTTTTTTGGAACACATTGTCTTGGGCTCACCCACGCGCTATCGAAATAGGGTAAATGATCCCAGCATCTAACCATTTAATAATTTCCTTCTTGACCACTTCTTTCATCATAGGATTTAACCTTCTCTGATTCTGGATAAATTTCTTGTGATCATCTTCCAAGAGTATCTTGTGCATTACAATTGACGGGCTTATACCTTTTATGTCTGCAATTGTCCGTCCTAAGGCACCTTTATGGCTCTTGAGAACTTTCAACAACTGTTCTTTTTTATCTTTAGATAAGGAAGAAGAGATGATAACAGGTAGTGTCTTAAACTCACCCAAGTATGCATATTCAAGATGCGGTGGTAAGGGTTTAAGCTCTAGAAGTGGTGCTTGTTCAATGGAAGGCTTCAAAGAAGTAGTTTGCCTTGATTCCATCTCTAACAACTCAAAGCTATTTGTGATGATTTCTGTAATGAGGAGAGGCTTCAAGTAACTTCTTACATTCAACTATATTCCCTTCTTCAATCTCATCTGTCCCAAGTAAAACAACAACTAACGGTTCTGTTATAGAAAAAGGATTCTAAAGTCTCTTGAATAACCTCATCAATCATATCAACCCTGAAGCAATCTGTCACATCCCTAGGATACTTTAATTCCTTGTTCATGTTGAATACAACTTCTTCATCATTTACCCTCAACTTGATCTCTCCCTTTTCAACATCAATCAGTGTTCGAGCTATAGCAAGAAAAGGTCTTCCCACAATGAGCGGTAGATCTCTATCTTTATCACAATCCAAGACAATAAAGTCAGCAGGGAAAATAAACTTGTCAACTTTAACCAAAAGATCTTCAATGATACCCTTTGGAAACGCTAAACTTCGATCAATGATACCCTTTGGAAACGCTAAACTTCGATCAGCTAGCTGAAGTGTCACAGAAGTTGGTTAAGCTTCCCCCAGTTGCAATTTTCTGAACACAGATAGTGGCATCAAGTTAACACTTAATCCTAGATCACATAATGCTCTTCCTTGAAACTTTTCTCCAATTATGCAAGGTATGGAAAACTACCTAGATCTTTCTGTTTAAGGGGCAGCTTGTTGAGAAGAATAGCACTACACTCTCCGGTTAAGGCTACGGTTTCATAGTCATCAAACCTTCTCTTCTTACTCAACATCTCCTTTAGAAACTTCACATATTGAGGCATCTGCTCTAACGCCTCAAGGATAGGGATGTTAATGTGTAGTTACTTGAAAATCCCAAAAAACTTCTTATATTGCTCATCTGAAGCTTTCTTCTGAAATCTTTGAGGGAACGGTAAAGGCGGTACCCATTTAAGATTATCCTGGTTTGCCTTCTTTTTCACTTCACCCTGGTTAGACTCAATCTTAACTTTCTCTTCATTGACTTTTTCATTTACTGTCTGTGTGACCTCTTCATTATCCTCTGTAGTACTGTAGGATTTGTTTGGTCATTAGAAGCTGGAGGTTTCTTCATTGGTTGTGGAATCTCAGGTAATTCCTTTCCACTTCTCAATGTGAGGGCTTTGCATTCCTCTCTCTCATCTCTACAAGGATTAGGCACAGTATTACTTGGCAATTCTCTCTGTTGTAAAACATTCACAACATTTGCAAGTTGTCCCATTTGTATCTGAAGATCCTTGATAGATGAGGTCATTCCTGCAACAGTGGCATGAGTATCCTTGATTACTGAGGCCATCCCGGCAACAGTGGCGTTAGTAGCAGCTTGATCTTGAGCGCTCTTTAGTTGAAAACTTGCAAGCTGAGATATCACTGCTTGTAGATAGATTTAGGTTCTTGGGTGGGAACGACTTCCCTTTCCAATTGATGAAAGCCAGGATGTGACACTTGTTTCATATCAGAACTTGATTCTTCATTAAGAGTCATCCCATATTTCCAAGAGAGGTTGGGATTTTTTCGCCACCCAGAATTGTAGGTGTTTGAGTAGAGATTGTTCTGGTAGTTGCCACGGTAGCTACCTGCATAGTTCACTGGTTCCATTTGTTGAGATATGAGGCATTGTCCATTATCATGGCCATCTCCAAAAGTAATCACAAGGGGCATGAACAGCATTTACCCCCACATGTCTACTATTAGATCGGTTGGCTTGAGCTTCTAAGTGATCAACCTTCTTGTTGATTGTATGTAACATTGCCATCAACTGTGAAGAAGGGTCTTCAATAAATTTATCAACTAACTTCACCAACCTTCTGTCATTATTCTTCTGTAGAAAGTCAGTGGATAAGTCATCTAGGCATTTCCAGACATGATTTACCAGTTGCTTTGTAATTCCCCCATTAGTGACAACATTTAATTCTCGATTTAGATTTGGAGTCAACCAAGTACTTGAATATTTGAAGCAAGACCCATCTCTCTAGATTGTGACGAGGGCTCGCGACAAGCAACTTGAACATCTCCGGGCCTCATACAGATGCTCACCAAATTGTTGACAGAAATTAGTAAGAGCGGCTCGTGCATCCACAATCTTGTTATGAGGAAAAAATCTTGATCTGAACTTTTCTTCCAGTGTCTCCCACGAGGTTATGCTACCCTCTGCCAAGTTGTTGATCCATTCTTTAGCTTTCCCTTGTAGAGAGTAAGGAAAAAGCTAAAGGCGAATCACATCATTAGGTACTCCATTTTGCTTGAATGAGTTGCAAACATCAAGAAATTGTAGCAGATGTCGATTGGATCTTCTGAATCATTTCCTGCATGCCGACCACGGAGTTCAAGCATCTTAAGCATAGTCTGCTTGATTTCGAAATTGTGGGCTTGAAATTCAAGCACTCTGATTCCTGATTGATACCCTTGAGATTGTCTTCCCAGAAAATCGTTGATACACAAACGATCATTTTCATTCCGAGCCATTTCTTCGTGTCAGTCACATCTTTGCTTCTTCCTCTTGAATATGAGGTGTTGTAGCTTCCAAAAGCTCTTGGATATTTCTTATTTTCTGTGGTGTTTTAGTAGCTTTGGGTCTACAGGTCATGTACCAAAGTACCCGCAAAACCAAATAAATCTCAAAGTATCAAACTAACACCAAAAGCTAAAAAGGAAAATATATATATAGATTTTTTTTTAAAAAAAAAAAAGAATACTCAAACTAAAACTACTAAAGGATTTCTAATACTAATTACTAATTGCCTTGAGTCCCCGGAAACGATGCCAAAAACTTGATGCTACTAAAATTTAACTAAGCACCGCAAGTGTACGGGTCATGAAAATAGTAAGTGGCAAATTAAGGTCATCCCACAGAGACTCAATCAAACTAGTGATTAGGTATCAAATTTCCTTTTTTCATTTAAGTTGAGCAAATAAGAATTGTTTTCAATAACGGTAAAACAAAAGAATCTAATAAAAACAAGCACTTTCAGAGAGAGAGAATTCAAATATCAAGGAGGACAACCTAGAGATACTAATCACTTGTTTGTTTCTTAGATTTTATTCCCACTAAATTAATTCTAACTTAACTTCATCAGTTAATCTCGAGTATAAATAGCTATAAGTGCATGTCGGTCTACTTACAACCCTCTCTTAAGTATAACATGTTATGTCTAACATAGTTACTCAAGAGGCAACAAAACTCGGGACATTTGTTCAACAACTATATGGGGCCATTAGGTATATGTTTATCCTAACCGCAAATTAAATCGTAATCTAATCACATATTACTTAATCTCAGAGCCTAATTAAATTCCCCTTCGTCAAGGTAAATTCTAATACTCAAAATCATATTCAATGATGGCCAATCACTAAATAGATAAAACTAAACAAGATTAAGTAACCAAATTAATATCAAATTTAACTAAACAATGAAAACAAAATCCAATTCACCCACAAGTTCATAGGTCCTCTAGGTTGCAAAACCAACTAGCCAAACATGGCTCTAATAAAACTAATAACAAAGAGATAAAAATCCAGGTTCAAAGAACAAAGAGAAAGCGGAAAGAAAATCTATGTCGCCTCCACAGTCCTTCCGTCCTTCCGTGGAGATGGTGAAGAGAACCAAAACGCTCACCACTACTCCTCCGCTTCTTTGTCCCTTCTTGTTCTCGCGCATCTCTCTAATCTCATCCTCCTTTTTCTTCCTTCTTGTCTCTGCCTCCTATTTATAATTTAGGTCTTGGGTCATTGATTCTCCTTTTCTTATTAAAAAGATATCCCATATCTTGTAATCAATTCCACCAGATCACGCAATTGATTTTATTTCTATTTTTCTTGTGTGGGACTACCGAGTTTGGCTGATTGCATATCCTCTTAATTACTTTTTGTACTTCATTCCAAATCAGCAAATATTTCCTGCACAATAAAAATAGGATATGAGTAGATTTTATGTCGATTTATTCTTTGATCCTAAGTTTGATTCAATGATGGAAAAGTCAATAAAAGATAATTAAATAGGTATATAATATCAATAATTCCAATTAATTCTCATAAAATATACACCTATTTAATCATAAAATATACACTTATCAATTCTTCAACCACACGAATACGTTTGTTAAAAACTCTATATGCCTTACTTCTACTTGAATACCCAAGAAAAATACCTTCGTTGGATTTGGGATCGAATTTACCCAGGTTATCCTTACCATTGTTATGTACGAAGCACTTACAGCCAAAGATATGGAGGTGAGCCAAATTCGATTTCCTTCCTTTGTAGAGTTCGTAAGGAGTCTTGTTGAGTTTCTTTTGAAGATATGTTTGATTGGCGATGTAGCTTGATGTGCTCATTGCGTCTGCCCAAAAAACTTGTGAAGTTTGATTCTCATTCAACATTGAACGGGCCATCTCAATTAGTACACGATTCTTCCTTTCGACCACACCATTCTGTTGTGGTGTCCTTGGAGCTGAGAAATTGTGATCAATCCCGTGAGCATCACAGAATTCTCTGAACGCTTGATTCTCGAATTCACCTCCATGATCCGTTCGGATGGCTGTAATACAAATACCTTTCTCATTTTGCACCTTATTGGCAAACACAACAAATAGATCAAATGTTTCATCTTTAGAAGATAAAAAAATTGTCCAAGTGAAACGCGAGAAATCATCGACAATGACCAGAGTATATAGATTCCTACCAAGATTCTTTACTCTTACGAGCCCAACTAAATCCATGTGAAGTAGTTGAAGTGGCTGATTTGTCGAGATTTCGGGTTTGTTTTTAAAAGAAGATTTAGTTTGTATACCTCTTTGACATGAGTCACAAATCATATCGTTTTTAAATTGAAGTTTTGGTAAACCAATCACTAAAACTTTTCTTAACAGCTTATCAAGTTGATACATGTTGACATGAGCCAAACACTTATGCCATAGCCAACTTTCATTTAAGTTGCTAACAAAACACTTTTCAGAACTCATTTTTGGTAGATCCAAGGTACAACAATTTCCTTTACGAGGAGCTTTGAATAATACCTTTAGTTTACCTTTATCAATTGGGAGATCATCTTTGTTGACAATGAGACACTCTTCTGAGTCAAAGATAATCCAGTTATTCTTGTCAGCACTTTGACTTACACTCAGAAGATTATGGCAGAGACCTTCCACAAGATAGACGTCTTTAATCTGTGATCCATCCTTTGTTCCAATTTCACCAATACCAGTAATTTTTCCAGATTGATTTCCTCCAAAGGTGACTCTGCCTCCATCTTTTGATCTCATAGCAACAAACTTCTCTGCATCTCCCGTCATGTGTCTGGAGCATCCATTGTCGATATACCACTTGTTGATTCTTGATGCTCTCAAACACACCTGCAAGACCAGAAGAGATCAAGCCTTAGGTACCCATATTTTCTTGGGTCCTTTGGGGTTAGTCTGGGCCTTAGGAACATAGGTTCCCTTAGGCACCCACCATAATTACCAACCAGCTTATCCCTTCTATCCTTTTTATGAAAACACGATGAAGTACTATGTCCCTTTCGGTTGCAATAACTACAATGTGCAAATGGGTTTGAAGAGTGAACTGTTTTTCGAAAATAATTCAAGTAGGATTTTCCACCAGTTTTCTTCTTCCATTTGTTCATCAAAAATAGGATTATATCCTATTCCCGAATGATCATTCGTAAATCTTTGTGCTTTCAAAATTACGTTGAGCATTTCACTACCCTTAGTGAATTTCTCAAGTGATTTTGTAAGGTATGAATTTCTTTTCTCCAAATCCAAACAATCGTCATAGATAAGATTTTCACAAGTAAGATTTTCAACTCGTAATATAAGAGTCATATTTTCCCTTTTTAAGGATATGCACTCGTCCATAAGTTTTTCAAATTCAGATTGTATCTCATTATATTCATTAAATAATTCATCATAGGTTACCTCATTGCCGTTTTTAGTTTGCTCTTCTTCTTCTGCCACGAGACATACATTGGCGCCTCTCTCTCTCTCTCTCTCTCTTCTTCGTTTTCTTCACCCGAGGAGTCATCTCCCCATATTCCTGACACATAGGCCTTCTTATTAAAGCGATAAGACTTCTTCTTTTCTTTCTCACTTGTCTTTCGGTTGAGGGCATTTCGACTTGTAGTGACCAGGCTTCCCACATTCGTAACAGATGATTTGATCTTTGTCTACGAATTCTCGCTTCATATCGCAATCCCCTTTTTGGAATCTATTTCTGAACCCACGATATTTTCTGTAGAACTTTTTGAATCTTTGTACAAACATGGCCATCTCGTCATCGTCTTCATCATCCTCATCTTTTTCTTCTTTCTCCTTCAAGGCGTTAAGAGCAATTCCCTTATTCCGCTCTTGTTGACATCGTCTAGGTCCTTTTGAATCTCGGTTTGCTTTCATATTCGAATGAGACTTCCGAATAAGGCAAAAGAATCGAGGCCATAAATTCTCCTCGAGCCTCATCTATTGCGGTGACTTTAGCTTCCTAATCTTTTGTCAGAACATTGAGAATCTTCCTAACTTGAGGACCTTGATCATATATTTTACCCAAGGCCGCCAACTGATTTGTTAAATGAGTTTATCTGAGTTGGAAATCGGCCATGGTTTCTCCTGACTTCATTCGTAGTAAGTCATACTTGGTGGTCAGAGTATTAATATGATTCTCCTTGATGCCGGAAGTACCTTCATATGCAATTTCTAGAGCCTTCCACATTTCTTTCGCGGTTGACAAATTACATATTTGAAAGTACTCCTTTTGACTAAGAGCACTTTGAAGCATCAGAATAGCCTTACTGTTGAGAGTGATGTTCTTCTTATCATTCTCATCGAATTCAGCCTCTATATTTGGAACAGTAATTCCTCCTTCAGTTTTCACAGATACATAGTCTCCAGTTTCTATCACTCTCTAGAGACCATATTCAGTAGCCAACACGAACACTCGAATTTTGCTTTCCAAAAGGAATAGTGTTCGCCGTTGAATCCTGGGGGTCGGTTGATTGAAGCACCATCAGGTAATATTCCTTCCATGATCTTTCTCGGGATGTTAAGCCCAACTGAGAAACCAATGCTCTGATACCAAATGAAGATGGAATATCATCTAGAGGGGGGTGAATAGGTGATCTTTAAAAAATTAAAGTTTTCTCTCGTGAATGAACAAAATAGAGACCAATAAGATAAAAGAACACAAGACAATTTGTACTGGTTTGATCCAATACTCTGACCTACGTCCAGTCCCCAGAACTCCTGGGATTTCACTATTTCTCAAGAACAATTACACTCACTGTAAACGAAGGATGGTCCTCTCACTCTCGGACTCCATTCCCCCTTACAAGTTGTAATTAATACACCCACTCTTAAGGTTCCACAACCTTAAGAATCAAAACAAGAATAAGAATGATATTTAATGACTCCTCACGAGTAGGTACAATATGAACACTGAAGAACGATTAATATCAAAGATATAAAATGAAACAGTTAATAGTGATAACTCAGAATTGAATGCGCAGAGTTTCGGTAGTTGACGAATTCAATGCTCTGGCTATTTATAGATGTTGAATTTAATGATGTTGATGAAGCTCGTGAAATAGTCGTTGTGTCTCTTGAAGGTGTCCGTTAGACAGATGATGCATTCGTCAAGGTTTCGCCATTTGAATATTCAGATGGAATGCGCAGAGTGACATTCTCTTTCATTCCTTTTGTTTTGCCGTTGTGAGATAGCATTTAATGCGCTAGCGGAATATCAGAGTTGGCTTTACTTTGCTCAGAATATTGGTTTTCGAGAGTATCACTGGTTTAGGTAGTTTGCATTTAATGCTTCTGACATGATTCTGCTTTATTCAAATATGCCCATTAATCCATGTTTAAAGAATTTGAAACTCATAAGCAAACATGTTAAGAGCATTTGGTATTCGTAATGAGTAATATTCAGGAGTAGTAAAGTAATATAGTATGATTCATGATTTCCGAAGTCGGAGATTCAAAGAACAGAGTATTCAAATTCAGTTCAACATTCTCAAGAATTACTTAAGGCATTCTTGAGAATCATTCAGTGCTTATTGATTCTTGACTTAATCATTCTCGAGAATTTATGTGTTGATTCTCGAGAATCATAATAGGTAAATGAATTCTGGAGAATCATATCTAAGTTCTCGAGAATCACTTGGAGAGAATTATTATGAAAGATGTATTCTCGAGAGTCACTTTGGACATTCTCGAGAATTGCTTGGAGAGGCTGAGATTTAGCGTTTCTGCAATACTCGAGAATCATATCCTAATTCTCGAGAATTTAAAGAGTGAAATAATTACCATTAAATAGGAGGATATATTCTCGAGAATCATTTATGTGTTCTCGAGAATTACATGAAGGTGAATTTTTCATTAATTCTAATCAAGAAATTCTCGAGAATCATGTTCTTATTCTCGAGAATTGCTTGAGAAGAGGTTTGTACAACTTTGCATGCTACTCTCGAGAGTTACCTTTTTATACTCGAGAGTTTGTTCAATATTTTGAGACACTGCATATACTCCTATTCTCAAGAATTAGACTTCAATTCTCGAGAATCTTAAACATATACTCGAGTGTTGGAATGACATTCCCGAGAATCCATCTTGAAAATATTTGATACAACGAACCTTTATATCACACTTGACCATTACTTCAAAATCCTTAATGAGAGGCTTTAATTGTCATCATCAAAACACTTGGAGCCAACACTAAGGATTGCAGATATTAGGAAGTTTTTTAAGAAGCAATTTTAGCCTAAAATTAACCAAAAGATAGAAATTTTTTCATTTTTGTTAAAAATATTAACTTGATCAATGTAAATATTTTAATAATTATGGCGAAGTCACTCATTCTTTAGTACTTTCGGGATAAAATTGCTCATTCAAAAATTTTTGGATACCCAACACTCTTGAGTGGTTGGTGGTTACTTTATAGGTAAATTTATACCTTAACCCATTTGGTTATACCATGTATATTGATTTGATACCCCTTAAATTATTCACGAGATTGTTTGAGTTTGCTGAATTGCAATGCTGTTGTTGACACTATTGATAAATAATGAGGAAGGGTATTTAACAATTTTTTTTAGTTTTTTTTTTTAGTAATATTCATTTCCTTTCTTTTGCCCACCAAACAGTCATTACGAAAATTTTTCTTTCCCTTCCCTTTCATTCCATTTTATTCCTTTTTATCAAAATGCATTCTTCCTCCCAAATGGACCCTATGAATAGTAAAAACCTTGGGATACAAGTTGTTCCCTAGGGCGAGGAAGGGATAAGAATGGTATTTTTGTAGCGAGGAAATGGATTAAGGATTCAAGCTAATTCAACTTTGATGGCAGAAGATCTCGCCTTGCTTGAGGCTTTAGTCTTTATAAGTAAAGTCGATAATACAAACGCACTAGTGCAAAAAGAGCTTTAAGATCGCTTCATTTAGACCGGAGAATCGACGCCCCGAGTCTTAAAGGAATGACTGGTGGCAGTTCCGTAAATATAAAGAACTTGTTGAACCGGATCATCTTTTCATAGGTCTTAAATATATTATTCAGACCAGACAAAACAACAACCGGTCTTACAAATGTTATTAAGAAAATTGAAATTTCAATTACTTAATAGAGAAATCTCATACAACCATACTTATATTTTCTGAGGTCCAATATAATAAGGAAAAATTTAAATATAAAAAGTCTAAAAGTTTTAAGACCGCACATATTTAACAGCCGGTCTTAAAAGTTATTCTTTTACGACCGGACATATAATACGGCCGGTTCCCAAAAAAGTAATTAAGTTTAAGACCGGAGCTCCAAAAGGACCGGTCTTAAAGGTTAACTTTTAAGACCGTCTTATAATTTCTCTGGTCGAAAAGTTAAATATTTTAATATCGAGACTTAAATTGTGCCCGATACCTCAATATTGAAGAAAATTAAACAAATAATTAAATACTTTTAAGACCGGACTTCAATATGACCGGTCTTGAATTGTAATATTAAGATCGGACTTCATTTTTAATACGGTCTTAAAGTGAAGCGCCAAAATAAACGCGCGAAAGCTTTTGTTACTCTCCTTTCGAAGAGCCTCTCGTTCACGTTGCGAAACCCTTCGTTGCATTACCTCTCTTCCTCACCCACGTACGATAGCCTCTATTAGTCTCTCATTTGCTCAAGTATTCCTCTCTTCCTGTCTCAAAAATGAACGGTGAAAACGATTCTATTCGTGTTCGGGAACGCATGATGGCCCGGTGTGAATCAGAACGAACCCTTTTCATCTCACAATAAGCCTCGTAACGGCTCCCTAGGTAATCTAATTGTCAAATTCACTTTTGACAAAGGGTTTCTCGTGTGAAGCTTGTTAGTTTTACATTTTTGATTTTTCAGTGAATTTTGTTAGCATTTTTTGCATTTAGATAGCTTGTGTGATCTTGTTTTCTTTATCTTAAAAACAAAAAAAACAAAAAAAGAGAAAAAAAACAAAAAAAAATATTCATAGATTTTCTAAATTTATGTTTTTGTTAATTTTTAGCATAAATTTGTGTCTTGTGTTTCGTGATGATTCCAATTATGTCTTGTACTACATGACCAAGAGTAGTACTAGTGCAAATGACTTGTTAGAAAGAGATCCGAAATAGAAAGAACCATTCTTGTTGCTAGAAGAACTGTTAACCTAAGTCTTGCTCCCGAGAATTTCGATTTTAAGCATTTCGACTCTTTTCATTCCGTTGATCTTTCTAGTTCCTCCGATAGTCTTGTTGATTTGGTTAATTTCGACTCAAATTATGGCGAACAAGAAAATCGTCCTACTTTGAAAGACTTAGCTACCCCGATGTGGGCAATCAAAATTTGTGTATCCAATACCCTACACTTGGCCGCTAACTTTGAATTGAAATCGGCCTTATCCATTTGTTGCCCAAGTTTCATGGTCTTGCAGGTGAATGTGCTCATATAAAGGAGTTCCATGTAGTATGCAGCACGATGAAACCTCAAGCAATTGATGAGAATCACATTAAGCTGAGAGCTTTTCCATTTTCTCTAGATGGTGCGGCTAAGGATTGGCTATACAATTTGCAACCAAGATCTGTTGGGAGTTGGGATGATATGCGAAGTTATTCCTAGTGAGGTTCTTCCCTTCGTCAAAAGCCATTTCTATTGAGAAGGAGATCACGGTATTAAACAAATCAATGGGGAGACCTTGTATGAGTATTGGGAGAGGTTCAAACGATTGTGTGCTAGTTGTCCACACCACCGATTTGGACCAACTCCTAATTAGATATTTCTATGCCGGTTTTTGTTACCGTTGGATAGAAGTTTCGTTGATGCATCCAGTGGTGGGGCCTTAGATAATAAGACACCGAAGATGCCCGAGAGTTGATATCTACTATGGCTGCTAATTCTCAACGGTTTGGCACCGAGCTAATACTACTCCCGCTGTTTTACCGATTCAAGCACCTCCATCCGTAACAACTCCCAGAACTGGTCCTTCAAATGCGAGATCAAGCGAGGTTAGAAAACAGACTTGATGATCGACTTCTTTAGTGAGGCGGTTAGCGTGACACAAACAATACAGTCTTCTCCTCCTCCTCCAGATTGGATACTCATGTGGGTTCTGTTCTGACCTTTCTCATTCTACTGACTCTTGTCCTACCTTACATGATCCTGTTCATCAAGACCGGCCGATTCTTTAGTCGGTGTTTTTTCGGGAAAGCCACAATACCAAAGCAAAATAATGCATTTTCTAATACTTACAATCCGGTGGAGAAATCACCCTAATTTCCGTTGGAACCGAATCAAGACCAGAGTAACCAATATCAGCAAAATTCTGGGAATTACGAGCAGAGACAGTTCAGACCACAGAATTCCCAGCAGCAATATGCACCTCCTTTACCAGCACCACCTCCTCGACCAACCATATGTGCACCTCCACAGGTGGCGCAACGGCAGACTTAGTAATAGTGGTTCCTCATTGGAAGATTTGATAAAGCAATTTACCACAAATACTATGCAGTTCCAATGAAAACTGATGCCTCCATCCAGAATTTGCAAACTCAAATTGGCCAATTGGCAACATCTCTGAACCAGCTTCAACCTCAGGGACCCAATACTCTTCCTTCACAAACTATTCCCAATCCTAAGGGGAATGTGAGTGCTATCTCCCTCCGGTCTGGAAAGCAACTGAAGGAACACGAACGAGCTGCAGATATGACCTGAATCTACATCGAAAAGGAGTCAACCGATCAAAAAAATGACTCTAAAACCAAAGAAGCGGTAAAGCAAAGTGAAGAGGAACCGGACATTCTCATTCCTCTACCTTTCCCTCAAAGAGCCAATCAATCCAAGAAATTAGCAGAAAGGGCACAACAGAAGAAATCA
Organism: Acacia acuminata; assembly: GCA_019022655.1. NCBI lineage: Eukaryota > Viridiplantae > Streptophyta > Magnoliopsida > Fabales > Fabaceae > Acacia > Acacia acuminata. The sequence continues at coordinate 662,106 of JAFJYI010000326.1, forward strand.
CAAGAGAAGGACATTCGGAGATCTTAGGAAGGTCGAGATCAATATTCCTCTCTTGGATGCCATCAAGCAAATTCCAAAATATGCAAAGTTTCTCAAGGATTTATGTACCAACAAGAGAGGATTGATGGGGACCGAAAGAGTAAGCCTGAACCAAAATGTGTCAGCACTTCTACAACCCATGCCACAAAAATGCAAGGATCCAGGAATGTTTTCTATCCCTTGTATTATTGGTAATTATAGATTTGATGTTGCATGCTAGATCTAGGTGCTTCAATTAACATCATGCCTGCATCTGTCTATAAATCTATCGGTCTTGGTCCCTTACGTCCTACTGGTGTTGTTGTGCAATTAGCTAATAGGAGTAATGCTCATCCTTCGGTTTGGTTGAAGATGTATTGGTCAAAGTTAATGAATTGATATTCCCCGCTGATTTTTACATCTTAGATATGGAGGGTGAATCTTCTAGTAGTAGGTCACCAATCATTCTAGGAGACCTTTCATGAAAACAGCTAGGACTAAGATAGATGTCTATTCGGTACTCTTTCCATGGAGTTTGGTGATATTTCGTGAATTTCAATATCTTTGATGCCATGAAATATCCTAGGGAAGAGCATTACATTTTCTCGCATTGATGTCATTGATAATCTTGTGAATGATGTTCTTGCCAATTGGTGTCTTGATTACCCGATTTTGCATCCGAAAATGATTTCTCCATTTGTACATGCGCTGATAATGAATGGTGTTGTTTGCACTAATTTGGTTAAATCTACATTATTTGACAACTCGATGACTCAAAGATTATTTGTGAATTCGATCTTGATTTGAATTTGAGCTTCATCGACCCGATGTGCATCCTAAATATATTCTAAATTCTGATCATGAAGTTAATTCTAATTTTTATGAGTTGAACTCTGATGATAACATTGAGCTGTATAGACACAGTTCCTCTGCTTCTTTGAATGTGATCTCAGGTATTTCAAGTGCCGTGACATCAGAATTGATGCAACAACCACCCAAGCTTCTTCCCCACCGAGCTTGGCTACCCAAGTTGGAGTTAAAATCTCTTCCGAATCATTTGAAATATGCATACCTAGAGGTAGATGAACGCTTAGGTAATCATAGCCAATAATCTTCTACCAAATCAAGAAAAGAAGCTACTAAGCTTATTGAAGGCAAACAAAAAGGCTATAGGGTGGACACTAGCTGACATTGTTGGCATCAGTCCTTCCATGTGTATGCATCGAATTTTGTTGGAAGATGAGGCTAAGCCAGTAAGGCAACCCCGAGACGGCTTAATCCCCTTATCCTTGATGTGGTGAAGAAGGAGGTCACTAAGCACGCAAAGCCGGCATCATCTATCCCATTTCGATAGTCGGTGGGTTAGCCCGGTCCGGTGGTTCCCAAGAAGTCCGAGTCTTTGTGGTAGCCAACCAAAAGAATGAGCTCATTCCGCTCGAGTTCGAGAATAGTTGGAGAGTTTGCATCGATTACGGAGACTCAACCAAGCCACTCGCAAGGATCACTATCCTCTACCTTTCATTGATCGATGCTAGAGCGATTGGTGGTAAGTCTCACTCTTGCTTCTGGATGGTTACTCCGGATATTTCCAGATCCATATAGCTCCTGAGGATCAGGAGAAGATGACATTCACATGCCCCTTTGGAACATATACCTATCGAAGGATGCCTTTTGGCCTCTGCAATGCTCCTGGCACTTTTCAGCGTTGTATGGTAAGTATTTTCTCTGAGTTTTTAGAGGAATTTGTATGGAGGTTTTCATGGATGATTTCACTATATATGGGTCTAGTTTCGATGCATGCTTAGCTAATTTGTCTAGAGTTTTGCATAAATGCATTGAGTCTAACCTTGTGCTAAATTATGAAAAGTGTCATTTTATGGTTGAGTCAGGTATAGTCTTGGGACATATAGTGTCTAAGAATCGGATTGAGGTAGACCCTGCTAAGATTGACGTAATTCTTGCTTTGTCTTACCCCGCATCTCATGCGGGAAGTTCGCTCTTTTCTTGGTCATGCAGGTTTCTATCGGCGTTTCATTCGGGATTTCGGTAAGATTGCTCGACCCTTGTCCAACCTTCGCATAAAGACACCGACTTTGTATTTAATGATGAGTGCAAGGTGGCCTTTGTTCACTTGAAGCATTGCCGACCACAACCCATGATCCAAGCACCGATTGGTCCCTTTCCTTGAATTAATGTGCGATGCTTCCAACTATGCGGTTGGTGCTATCCGGCACAATGGGTCGATAAAGCACCTCATGTCATTGCTTATGCCTCCAAGACTTTAGATCCCGCCCCGGCCTAACTATACCACTACTGAAAAGGAGTTGTTGGCTATTGTATTTGCTTTTGATAAGTTTAGATCATATCTGCTAGCTAGTAGAGTGATTGTTTTCTCTGACCATGTTGCTTTAAAGTTTCTTTTGAAAAAGGCAGATGCTAAGCCACGACTCATCCGGTGGATGCTATTGCTCCAAGAATTTGATGTAGAGATCGAGGACGAAGTGGAGCACAAAACCGGGTAGCCGACCATTTGAGCCGTATCACTCATTCTCCCTCAAGCCCCTCTTCTATTCGGGACGATTTCCACGATGAACTTTTCTTCGGTTTGTAAGTTAAGATTCCTTGGTATGCTGATCTGGTTAACTACTTGGTAGCTGGTGTTTTTCCTGTAGATTCCACTAGGGCCCAAAAACTGAAATTGAAAAGTGAGTCAAAATATTATGTTTGGGATGACCCTTATCTATGGAAATTTTGTAGTGACCAAGTAGTTAGGAGATGTGTGCCTGATCATGAATTTCACTCCATATTGCATTTTTCTCATGCTTCTGCCTGTGGTCATCACTTTGGACCCCAAAGAACTGCTAGGAAAGTGTTAGACTCTGGTTTATTTTGGCTTTCCCTATTCCGTGATTCTTATTTATTTTGTAAGTCATGTGATAATTGTCAGAGAGCAGGCAGTATTTCTTGTAGGCATGAGATGCCCCAGCATCCTATACTCTTTTGTGAAATCTTTGATGTTTGGTGTATTGATTTCATGGGTCCATTTCTTGTTTCCTATGGATTTACTTACATATTGCTAGCTGTTGATTATGTTTCCAAATGGGTTGAGGCAAAAGCCACCCGGACTAATGATTCTCATTTGTTGTGGTAGATTTTGTCGGTCAAACATTTTGTGTAGGTTTGGTATTCCACGAGCTATTATCGGTGACCGGGGTTCTCATTTTTGTAATCGAAGCATGAGTGCTTTATTACGGAAATATGGAGTGATTCACAAGGTCTCCACCGCATATCATCCATGAGACCAATGGCCAAGTCGAAGTCTCAAATAGAGAAATTAAGCAAATCCTTCGTAAAACCGTTAACTCTACTCGGAAAGATTGGAGCAAGAGACTAGATGATGCTTTGTGGGCATATCGGATGACTTACAAGACCCCAATTGGGATGTCTCCCTATCGGCTTGTCTTCGGTAAGGCATGTCATCTTCCGGTCGAATTGGAGCATTGAGCATATTGGGCTATTAAGCAGTGTAACATGGACTTGGAGAAGTCTGGGATGGAGCAAAAGCTGCAGTTGCAAGAGTTGGACGAGCTTAGATTGGATGCCTATGAGAGTTCGCGGTTGTACAAGGAAAAGACAAAGGCATTCCATGATAAGCAAATCCCGAGAAGAGAGTTTCTTGTGGTGGGCCGTAAAGTCCTTCTATTCAATTCCGTCTCAAATTTATGCCGGTAAACTCCGTTCTAGATGGGATGGCCCTTTTGTGATTACTAATATATTTCCTTTTGGTCTTGTTGAGTTGTGTGATCCACCTACGGGGGAGGACCTTTAAAGTGAATGGACATCGCCTCAAACAATTTTATGAGGGATCCCGGGAGCAGCCTATGGAAGCGAGAGATCCTACTCACGAGATGCCACTTACCCTCCATAAGAACCTTGGGGAGTATTTTTCTTTCTTTTCTTTATTTTCCCTTTTCTTTTATTTTCACTTCACGTTTAAAAAAAAAAAAAAATTATTCTGCCCTATACATTCTCTTCTTCTATGATTGCTACATATTATGCACTTGGACATTTTGGTTTTGATGGATCATTTTGTTTAGATTGATATTTTGAACTCTTGGATTATAATATCTTGGTAGTTGTTTTTGTGAAGCCGATTGCATAATATAGTATTGACCTTGTGAGGTTTTGGGCTGTATGAATGGAATTCATCTTTTGCCATTCTTTCTTTCATGTGTGCATCTGCTCGTGATTTGTGTTCTCTAGAACTTGCTCCTTTTCTTTTTGAAACTACATTTTCACTTACGTGCATAAGTATGATGGAAGCTTGTTTTCTTTCTTTTATTTTCCCACTTTGGCCAAATATCCTTTCCCTTGCATTATAATTCCTTTGCTAGCCCCTTTGTGCCTTTTTGACTTATTCTTTTCTAAGCCACATTACAAGCCTAAGCGTAAAACAATTTTATTCCGCACCTTGGCAATTTATTGAGCATTGGTTTCACCTTAATTTTGTGTTTAAGTGCGGGGTTGCTCAGCGTGCAACAGTTTTAGTGTGGGGGAGTTATTTGATTTTTTTTGTCATTGTGATTATGTATATAGTCTTTGAAAAAAAAAACAAAGAAAAAAAAAAGAAAAAAAAAAAAATGAAAAGAAAAAAAGAAAGGAGAGATAAAAAAAGAGTTTTCATACATACGAATGATTATGTTAACCAAGTGCTCTTTTTAATTTCTTTGGTGTTAGCCTCTCATTCCATACTATTATCTACCTTCACCCTAGCCCCATTACAACCTTTAATAACAAGCTCTCTTGATTTATGCATGCATGTGTTATGAGTAGTGGAGATGTAGAATTTGAGCAAGCTTATGGTAGAACAACTTTCTTGAGTAGAATTTGAGCGATACACTTATTTACCATATACAGTTGAGAGATTGATTGAAGGCATCCTTTGAGAGACTATCTTGTGTGATCAGCATTATTGAATGACATTGCCATGATTAGTAATTTGAGATGAAGAGATTTCTGTTTTGATTGGTTGATCCTTTGGAGCTTTTATGATCCTTGTTAAGTTTTGAAATTTCAGCAATTGTTAGGAAAGAGAAGTTTTTCTTGCTTCTTGTCTTTTTAATTTTGCTCGGGAGTGCAAAAGGATAAGTGTGGGAATTTGATAATCTTTGAATTCATGATATTTTAAATGCAAAAAGAAGCTAAAAACTCTATCATTGTCATGCTTTAATGTATCAATTAGCTAAATATGTGATTTCATCTTCATAATGAGTTTTTAGACTTTATTTGCATTAATCTTGGTCACATCTTGAGTTTGGATTCAAAAGCTGAACTTTAGTCACATTCTTACTACAATTGGGTCGTGAACACTGTTTGGTATTTTGGGTATAACTTGAGTTCTAGAAGTCAATGGATCTTCAATTTGCATTTTCAGAAAGCTAAGAGGAAGCCCTACAAATCTTATGAAGAGCCCAAAGTCAAATCAGATGTTTAGAGGGCCAAAATGGGCCTGGAAACCGAAATAGGCGGCATCCTTGGACTCTGGAATGACGTTTGGTATTTGACCCATAACTGGAGCTACAAACCTCCAAATTAGGTCCGGTTTGTGCGGTTGGAAAGCTGAAATCCAGGGCAACATTTCATATGAAGACCACGTGGTCTAGATCCGCCGTTTCCGTGGTCTAGATCCGCCGTGGTCTTCATATGAAATGTTGCCCTGGATTTCAGCTTTCCAACGCGCAAACCGGACCTAATTTGGAGGTCTGTAGCTCCGGTTATGGGTCAAATACCGAACGTCATTCCAGTCCAGATGACAGCAGCCTATTTTGGCTTCCAGACCCATTTTGGCCCTCTAAACATCTGATTTGACTTTTGGGCTCTTCATAAGATTTGTAGGGCTTCCTCTTAGCTTTTTGAAAATGCAAATTGAAGATCCATTGGACTTCTAGAACTCAAGTTATACCCAAAATACCGAATAGTGTTCACGACCCAATTGTAGTAAGAATGTGACTAAAGTTCAGTTTTGAATCCAAACTCAAGATGTGACCAAGATTAATGCAAATAAAATCTAAAAACTCATTATGAAGATGAAATCACATATTTAGCTAATTGATACATTAAAGCATGACAATGATAGAGTTTTTAGCTTCTTTTTGCATTTAAAATATCATGAATTCAAAGATTATCACACGCCGTGGTAGAAGAGGCACACGAATGATGGATGTAACCCTAAGTTATGTCTTGAAAGATGAGTGGAAAAATGTGGACTTTGGCGCAGTAAAGGATCCTATTTGGGACACTATCCGGCTTACATACACTGTCACTAACTCTCAGAAGTTGAAAAACAAGACATTGTCTTATTGTGCTGATCGGTGGAGGAAGTTTAAGTCCTTTCTAGCTAACAAGTATATTTTTGCCGAGGTTCAACCTGACCAAAATTCTTGGGACAAGTACATATATATTGATGAACAAACTTGGCAACAATTTGTTCAGCTGCGGACCACTCCTGAAGCTCTGGTAAGTTTATATTTAGTTTTGTTTGCCCTTTTGTTTGCTTATTAACCTATGCGGATATGTGAATGTTATTGTGTTCATCTAATGTTTGGTGTGTGAATAGAAGTATACATTTCCTACCTTTATCTATGCAAGTCCGATATGTAAACTCTGAAAAGGTAAAATACTAAGAAGGTAATTGTGTAATGGTTTATCTTCCAAAGGAGGAAATGAATAGTCTTAAAAGGGGGAAACTTTATATACCCAATTGTTACTATCTAATGGGGATCGCTGATCCCCTAATGGATGCCTTAAAAAGGATCAAGTTTGTATTATTCTCGTAATCATAATTCTCTTTTGTTTCTTAACCTATCTATCTAGCAGTACAATATATAGCTCCAATTTATGTTCAAACTCCCTATGGTTGGAGGTATGTGATATTTTTTTCCTGAATTTGGTATGCAGCCTATGCTAATTTTTCTTGTTATAGTTTCTTTTGATTTTTTTTTAACTAAGAGAAATAGTCTATCAAACTCCCTATGGTTGAACGGAATCCCTAGCGAAGACGCTACTCTGCCTTTGCCTATTGATAATTAGCATAATTAAATAGTTGTTTTCAATTTTGATAATTAGAAGTTCTCTAATTTCTGTTTGTGACATGGCTGGAATTCAAAATTAATAGTTGTTTTCAATTCTGATTCACAGAAAAGAAGGGAACATGCACAGGAGATAAGGAGAAAGAATTATTGCCCGCATAGGTCTTCTCGCAGAGATATAAAAAGGTCGAAAAAGAATTGATGGCGGCCAAGCGGAAGAGATTGGAAGATGAAGTTGAATCCAATCCTTCCGCGATAGTTGATCGACCATCTCCAATATGTCGCAAGGAGTTGTGGTTGCATATTCGGCAAGCGGCGCCTACACGAGTCCTACACGAGTGAACAAACTCGTGTAGTTCTTTGAAAGAATTGTAAGTATCGTTATTGTTATTTTTTAGTTACTAAACAAGTTTCATTACTAAGCTTCTCGTTATCTCGTATCTTACGGGAGGATCTTAAAAAAAGAAAGACGAGAGGGATCTCTTGTGTCAAACGGGAGGAATGATGTTCTGACCATTGTGACCAGAAAACCGGATCACCCAGGGCGTGTAAGGGGGATTGGAGGATGGGTAGGCATAAAGCAATACTTTGGTAAGTCCAAACGCCATAAATAAAGTATGGTTACCCGGGAGGAGCTAGAACAGACGCTGGCCAAATTAAGTGAGGAAGCAGTGGCTAAAGAAGCAATGTTTCAATCCCAGATAGTATTGATGAAGGAGGAAATGAATCAGATGAGGCTACTTTTGAGCTCTTGTCCAGAGACTAGTGTTCCCTTCACACATTCACCTGCACCTATGCAGCAGAGCACTAGAGGGAGCTGCATTGTTGGACAGTCAGAGCAACCTTGTGACCTATATGTGGAGGATCCTGATAGTCATAGACGATTAGTTGCAAAAGGGACTGTCCACAACTTGGGATCAACTGTACACCACCAACCAATGGCTGATGATGAAGTCAGAGTGTCAATTGAAAAGGTGATCATTGATGCACTTCTCCCTCTCCCAACTGAACAGCTGAAGCTTGTGAGTGATGTCAAGGGAACCTTCATCTCTTGGCCAATGAAGCTTGTACATGTATCTACTCCTCCTGAAGCTTCATCCCCTCCTCCTCAAGTTCCATCCCCTCGTCAAGCTCCACCCCCTCCTCCTCAAGTTCTATCCCTTCGTTAAGCTCCACCCCCTCCTCCTTAAGTTTCATCCTCTGGTCAAGCTCCATCCCCTCCTCAAGCTCTATCTCCTTCTGCTAAGTTGACTGCCAAGGAAAAAATATCCGATCTGGTGAAGAGTGGATATTTTAAAGATAAATCATGGCCTGTCAATGAAGTAGTAGGCCTCCGTCAACCTCAACCGATTTACGTTGACACCGAGGATGTAACATCCCTGCTGCTTCCTAGACAAGAGGTTACTAATGCAATTGTTCATATGTGGATGAAGTAAGTATCTTCTTCTATGAGTACATAATTTAAATGCATCGTTTAGACACACATACATATATACTAATTCCCTGATCGATGTCATTATTGTAGGTTCATGCATCAAGTATTGGATCAACGGGAAAAATCAATGATTTTGGATTCTTGTGCCCAGTCTATGCAAGTAAAACATCCAAGGAGGAGAGATAGGAGTACATATCAACGAGGTTGTGTGAAGTGAGAAGAAAGGTATACATGTTTCCATACTTTCACAAGTAAATATCACAATTCTTGTCTGGAATTCACTTAATTCTGCTACATATATCACTGAGTACTTTACTACTATGAATTTTCAGCCGCCACTGACAGTTGGTCCTCATGTGCATGGAGGAGCATAAAGTTATCTTCTTATGCTCCACTCACAGCGATCCAGGGACTACGTTGGTGCAAACCATCAATGAGTAAGCATGTCATTTTGATTCTCTTATCTGAAATCTCTGTTGTGAATTTTTAGTAAACATTATTGATAAATTTGTGATTTTGATGATAGTGCCATGAGGACCTTCCAAATCGAGTAAAAAAAAGTTCGTATCAGGCCACTAATCCTACATGGCACACACCAAAGGTTGGTACATATTTGGACACCGCCACTGTTTGCCTTGTGAACTTGGTCGAGTAAGCTATATATGCTCTTATATATATTTCTTGTTCTTTTTAGACCCGTCTAAGAAACCAATGAGTCCAAGCTTATGTGGCCGACGTCATGAAACACATATATGATATTATCATGGAAGGAAGGACTAAATTAACTGTAAAGGTAAATGTATTTGATGTTACGAGGTTTGGTGAATTCGGTTTACGGCTTAATGTTACATATGAAATATGCACACAAGTTAATTCGGTTTTTCTATCTTTGATGTTACGTAGGTTTGCACAATCCGATCCCTTTCCTGATGATGAATTGGAGAACATACGCAATTTGTTTTGTGAATATCTGTATGACCTGATTAACAGTCAGGACAATAATTAATGTCCTAAATTCATTTGTAAATAGGGATAAGGGTCTTAAATGCCATGGCAGTTTTCACTCAGGAGTACTGGTAAGACGGAAGTTTTTTCGGACCAAAAATGCCACTGAAGTTTTCGCTGAAGAGCAATTTTGCCTCGGAACTTTTCACTAAGGAGCAATTTTGCCCCGGAAGTTTTTACTAAGGAGCAATTTTGCCCTTCGTTCCCAAATATTAAATTTGACTATTAAATCGATCACGAGACCACACATGTTATGCCTTAAAAAGGTCAAACTTGGAGCCGAGAGAAGGAGATCCTTGAGATGTTGAGCTCAAGGCGCGGAATTTGTGAAGCCGAATGGTTAAAGGGACTGAAAGGTCGACTTGTCATAAAACCCAAAGGAAGCATCACTTATGACCTAAGCAAATGATCGTCTATACAAACGTAAATATTATCACTATTGATTTGTTTTCTTGAACCAATTTTTGGAACAATTCATTTCTTGTTTTGCGTTTCATTTGTGTTTTGTGACGAGACCTTTCGATCCCTTTGACCGGTTCGCTTCACAAATTCTAGCCACGTTGATTTCAACATCCGAAGGATCTCCTTCTCTCGACTCCAAGTTCGACCTTTTCAAGGCATGACATGTGTGGTCTTTGGCGATTTAATAGTCAAATTTAATATTTGGGGACATAAGGGAAAAATTGCTACGTTTTGTAAATTTCCGAGGCAAAATTGCTCCCGCCTAAAACTTCGGGCAAAATTGCTCATCAACGAAAACTTCTGTGGCAAAAATGATACTTCCGGGGCAAAATTGCTACGTCTTGTGAACTTCCGTGGCATTTTTGGTCCAAAAAAAACTTCCGTCTTACCAGTGCTCCTGAGCGAAAACTTCCATGGCATTTAAGACCCTTATCCCTTGTAAATATATGTTGTAGCAATAATAATTTTCTGTAAATTTGTTTATTTTTTCGAACAATTCATTCATTTGTAAATATACACGCAATGTGTAATTCAATAATAAATTTGTTTATTTTTTCAAAGAATTCATTTATTCATTCAAGCTATTTAGTGCTTGAAATTTAAGGTACAGGATGTTCTCAATGAGCAATAAGAGACTATACCTGAAAAGTATTCGCGAATTTTAGGACCGCATATTTTTTAAAGATCCGGTCCTAAGTCCTCGTTTAATTCTAAAAATTTGGCTAGACTTTTAGGACCGTATATTTGATAAAATTTCGGTCCTAAAAGTCCTAAAAAAGGCTGGACTTTTAAGACCGTATGTTTGTTTAAAGTCCGGTCTTAAAAGTGTGGCGTAACTTTTAGGACCGCATATTTATTATAAATTCGGTCCTAAAAGTCTTCGTTTAATTCTAAAAACTTTTAGGACCGTATGTTTGTTGAATGACCGGTCTTAAAAGTATTACTTTTAGGACCGTATAATTTTTGTGTCCGCTCCTAAAATTCTTTATTACCTTTAGGACCGTCTATTTGTTAAATCTCCGGTCTTAATAGTCTTCCTTTAAATAGAAATGTTGACTCGCTTTTCAGACAAATCATTAGGGTTCAAGACAACCGAGGTTCTGGCATTCTGCTCAAGCTAGGTCCTTCATTGTCGTCGTTTTTACCTCCTGGTTTTGAGCAGCATTATCGATGTCCCTTTTCTTTTGTCTTTTTTCTTTTTGTCGGAAAAAGAAGGAAGATAATGAAAAGGACACTTTGTTTCAAATCAGGGCGAGGTAAAACCGACAACAACGACGGTCCAACCTTGAGAAGAATTGTCACTGTGTTTGTTTTTATTTGAATAAGGTAAACGATGTTTTTGTTTTGTATGGTCTGATCTTAACTGTATTGTGCGAGTTTTTAATGTTGATCACACACGAGGACAATGTTTTGTTTGTTTCCTTTTTGTCGAAAAAAGAAAGAATCTAATAAGAAGGACAAGGCGATCGAAATAGGAAAGAAAACAATTTATTATATTTCTTTACGGGGCAGCAGCAGTACAGGAAAAAAAACAAAACACAAAAATATTTACTCCTCCCCATCGTTGTCGGGGGGGAAGGAGTCGTCGGAGACGTCGTCGTCTGAAAGATGGTACTCAATGTCCTGGGCATTGAGTACCGCAGTCAGCTTGTTGTTGACGGCGTGATAGACCTGAAATAACTGGCCCAAGCGTCGATCTATATGATCGACGCGAGCCAGAAGGTGCTGCAGCATCTAGTAGCGGGTCGGGTTCGGAGGCAGCGGCGACGGGTACGGAGGTGGAAGAGGATTAATCGGAAAAGAAGGACCTGAGGGTGGTTGAGGACCTCTTTTTTGGTGGTGGTGGAGCGACCATTAATGTGGAGGAAAAAGAAGTGATGGAGAAGAATGTTATGTGAAGGAAGTAAAGTAACATCGGGTTTAAATAAAGAACCCTTCCGAACAATGTGAAACACCGGAAACTTTAATGAGAAGACGCATAGTTCAGCACAATACGAGGAGACGCCTAGTTGGGAAGTTTATCTGGAAGCCGAAGAGACTCTAAATCATTCATTTGAACTGAGTGTAAGGATACTCGATTTAATTTGGATATTGTAAAAGATCCATTCTTAAAAATAATATTTTTTAAGACAAAATTATTACTTTAAAAAAATTGAATTGTAAAAAAATAAATGAATTTTAGGACGGGATGAAAGATATAAGGTCGGTCTTAAAAGTAATTGAATTGATTAAAAAGATAAATAATGCACTTTATGACCAGATATTGTATAAAAGGTCGGTCTTGAAATCAATTGAATTGAAAAAATTAAATAATAGAAATTTCCGCTCTTAAAGTATATTCTAATTAACCGGTTGCGTCTCTCCTGCTCTCTGCCTTTATTAACTCCTCATAACCTCGATCTCTGTCCTTATTAACTTACTACCTTGTAACTCCACATTTTAGACCGCATATTTATAAAATTTGCTTCCTCTCTGCCTTTATTAACTCCTCATTCCTCGATCTCTATCCTTATTAACTCCTCACCACCTTGTAACTCCACAGTCACACTACGTGGCTCTCTTCCCTAACTGCTTAAACCATGGTTAGATACAAGAGAACCGCTCATAGGGGTAGACTTACTGGTGATGCTCGTACCTTCCGTAGATTGTTCTCTAGCGAGAGTGCGTTCTATTGAGACAGAAGAGTCTCGGGTGGTTGGACCCAGTGTTATTTCGGATGATGAAGAGATTGCTGCACCCCCCAGCCTTCAGACCATGATGCGCTGATGCGAATAAGACAGGAACTTGCTGATCTCCAGCGGAAAGTTAATGCTGCTCACGCCGATATCGCCAAGGCTTTGGAGGATAATAAGTTTTAGGATGTATATATAGTCATATTCTTGTTTTTGATAATTTTCTGCTTGTTTTTCTTTTATATTTTTTCTTGTGTACGTGCATATTCAAGTATTATATGTAGTATTAAGAACTAAGCTTGTGTCTTTTTTTTGTTCATATTCTCCAAGTAATTAAAGAAATTAAACTCCAGTTTTCCTTTAATTTTTATTCATTCGATTCTTTGCGCTCGCCAAAGCCAATCCTTTTTTTAAAAAAAAATGAGAATTTAGGACCGGAGTTTTAGGAGACTCCGGTCTCAAAAAGTTATATATTTAGGACCGGCTACTTTATAATTAACCAATCTTAATAAAATCTACACGCGTAATAATTAATTGAATAATAAAAATTTAGGTCCGAGTCTTCTAAAACTCAGTCTTAAAAATTTAATTATATATTTAATACCAAATATATTATAAAAGGAAGATCTTAAAAGTAATTGAATAAAATGTAATAAACCTACGGTCTTAAAAATTAAATTAATAAAAAATATTTAGGACCGGATGCGTTATAATTTATCGGTCTTATAAAATCCGAGACACTAAAAGATGTCTCTATCGCGCGAAAAATTAAATTTCCCTCTCTGAACTTCTCTTGTCGCGCCAAAAGTGATTACTGAGGTTCTGTCTCCAGTGTTTGTGTGTTGCTTTGTCGCTGCTTCGCGTTGCTCTCTCGACAATCACTTTCTAGTTACTTAGCTAAACGTCTATAGACCAAGCTGTAAGAGGTGTTTCGGTTATATAACTTCATGATTTTCCTGCTTATCGTTCGGGTTTTTTATGGGTTGAACGAAATTGATGAAATGTTCTTGTGGGTTTCTCTGTTGTTCATGAATATTGTATTTTGAAGATTATATTTTCCCTTTAAACCTACTCAACTAACCAATAAATGTTTTTAGGGTACTCTTACTGTCTACAACATCAACATTCGTGGCGGGAGAAGAAAGACTCAGGAAACGCATTTAATTTTATATGCTACAGGTGAGTCCACAAGACCTTCATGCGATGCATTTAATTTCCTTGTCATGCATTTATTTTTCTTCTTGGATTCACTGAGATACATTTATGGCCAAACGTGATTCTTTGTTATGCATTTAATGGGCAAGTTTCTCCGTATCAAAAAAAAAAAAAGACATAACCGACATTGAGCATAAATATGCATTTGGTGTTGCCTTATTTTATATGCAAGTGTCAATTTTTTTGGATTACGTATGTTAAATCTTTCCGTCTATAGGAATTCTACTATGGATCACGGTTAGATAAATGCTTTACAGACGAGTGTTGAATATCAGAATGGGGTGAGGGACTTTATAGAATTTGCTAAACAAAATGCCTATGATGATACCAGACTTGTTGGCAACTACATTACTCAAAAGCCTCCATATGAATTGTTGTACACTTAGGATCACTTTTATCTTCCAAATCGAGTTCCAGCATAAAGTGTGAATGACAGTCGAAGAGCCAGCCCTATCCGCATTAACAGAAATCCAATCTTTTCGGCAATGGTAACCCAGCTTCACCATATACACTCTATTCTTGGCGCTAGTCCACATCAACTTGTCTTCCAGCCTATTGGAGGGGATTGGGATTTTGTATATTGCCTCTTTGACTTCAGGAGATACATAATGGTTAATAGGCGTAAGGTCCCACTGCCCATCAACTATCAGATCACAGACTCTACCCTCTGCGATAATCGGGACATCAGTGGTGCGAGGTCTCTCCGGGAAAGCAGCTCCTGGGACCCAGGGGTCACCCCATATTCTGATAGCAGTACCATCACCAATATCCCACCTAAGATCTTTCTTGAGAAAATCTCTGACATCTAAGATACTAGACCAACACCATGATGCCTTATAGCCTTTCTTCGCATTAATGAAGTTTTGTTTAAGGAAGTACACACTTTTGAGCACCCGTGCCCAAAGATCATTTGGCCTCAGCAAAAGCCTCCATGCCGTCTTAGACAGGAGGGCGTCATTTATCATCAATAGGTCCCGAAATCCCATACCACCGACACTCTTACTACTAGTCATAGCTTCCCAAGCTTTCCAATGAGTCTTGCCTCCAAAGGCATTACCATCCTACCAGAAGTTAGCTATAAGGCTATTGATCTCCTTACAAGTCTTAAGGGGGAATCTGAAATAGTTCATCGAGTAGATTGGGATTGCCTGGATAACCGCTTTTATCATTATTTCTCGACCGACAAAAGATAGAAGGGATTGACTCCATCCATGGATTTTACTCGCCACTCGTTCTCTGATGTAAGCCAAAGCCCGGTGCTTAGTTTTCCCCCAAATGCTAGGTACGGTATGCCAAGATATGTTCCTGGATCCTCTGTTGCTGGGATGTTCAACAAGCCACTCACCATGTTTATCATTGCAGGAGGAGTGTTAGAAGAGAAGAAAATACTGGATTTATCTAGATTAATAACGACCGAGGTCGCTTAAAGCACAATCCAGAATATTAGCCAAATAAGTACAATTTCTATGACTAGCATGCATGTATAAAAGGACATCATCAGCAAAAAAAACTGTAAGTGAGAACTGGACACCCATTACTCAATTTAATACCTTTAAGCCGCTGATCATTCTGGCTCTTACTTATCATAATAGAAAATACCTCTGCAACCATAATGAATAGATATGGCGAGAGGGGGGTCTCCCTGGCGAATACCTCTACTCGGAGTAAAGGATTTCACATTTTCACTAGATAAACAAATATTTAAGCTCGCTAAGTGCACACATTTCATAACAAGAGACACCCACTCCGAACAGAAACCAAATCGTAATAGGACGTTCTCAATGAAGTCCTACTCAACCCGATTATATGCCTTACTCATATCCATCTTAAGGGAGAACTCATACTTACCTCCGTATTTCTTACGGTGAAGGTAATGGTAAACCTCATGCGCTATAATGATATTATCATGAATACAGCGGCCAGGTACAAATGCACTCTGATTTTGGGAGATACAATCATCAAGCAAAGGTCGCATCCTATTGGCCATAATTTTTAAAATAATTTTATAGGAAAAGTTGCATAGGCCAATAAGGCGAAAATGTCAAACATGTTCTAGTTTATGAATCTTGGGGATAAGAGTGATGTTAGTCATATTAATCCCCTCTAAAACAGACTGACCTGCAAAAAAATCATTGACCATAGAACACACAGAATCAGCAATTTCAGACCATGCAGAATGATAAAATTTACTAGAGAAACCATCAGGTCCCGGCGCCTTTGTACTCCCAAGACTAAAGATGCAGATTTAATCTCCTCTCTTGAAACAGGTAACATAAGACTTTGATTCATATCCTCAGAAATTTTGGGGTCGATATAGCTCAAGACAACATCTATTGAGTGAGAACCAGAGGTAGCAAAGAGATTCTGAAAAAAGCTAGCAATATTCTGGGAGATAACATTATTCTCCATTAACCAGTTGCCCACATCATCTTTAATACAGGATATTCGGTTCCTCTGTCTCCTTTTGATAGTGGATACATGAAAGAAGCGAGAATTTTTATCACCAGACTTCTAACCAATTGATATTGAGAGCACCGCCACCAATACTGTTCTTCTAACTTCATTAATCTATCCAGTTCACCTTTTACCTCCAAAATCCCTCTAGAAATGTCAGGGGTGGAATCGCTTTGTGTCAACTCAACCAGATGGGTCTTCAAAAGATCAATACGCTTAGCATTATTGTCGAACTCCTTCTTGCTCCATGAAATTAGATTTAGCTTACATCTCTTCAGATTGTTTAGGAAAGACTCCAAAGACGAATTATCTTGCTCAGAGAAGATCTGCCAACTCCTTTTGATTACCTCAAGAAAATGTCCATGAGAGACCCAGGCAGCTTCAAAACGGAAAGCCTGATTTCTCTTATAATTCTTATACTGACATTGGATAAACAAAAGATGATGATCAAACCTAGATGGATCTATATTAAAGACCTGGAGAGTAGGAAACTACTCTCTCAAATGCAAGTTGCCCAAGGCCCTATCGATGCGTTCACGGATGGTATCCAGGCTTTCACGGTTGTTACACCAGGTAAAACTGGAGCCATTGTAACCCAAATCCTCTAACTCACAATCAACCATAAAACACTTAAATTTAAGAATCTTCCTCCAGGCTCTAGGTAGACCGCCACACTTCTCAACTTGAGATAAGATATCATTGAAGTCCCCAAGACACAACCAAGAAGTCTTGATGTTGTTGCTAATTCTTCGGACCTCTTGCCAGCATAACATTCTTTCATCTTCATCGGTGGGACCATAAATAAAAGTTATATATGAAGGAGTAGAAAAAGCAATAGACATCACACTAGTATGAATAATATTTGAGGATGAGAATAGAATATTAACCGCAATCACATATGACCACCATAAACGAGGCGGACGCAAGTACTACAGAAGGGGGCACGTGCCCCCTTGAAATTACCTTTTTTTTTTTAATAAATAAATTTTTATATAAAAAAAATTTAAAATTTTATCTTAAAAAAATCCCTTGGGATGCGATGAAAGCCACCAAACAAAATGCAGACTCGCCCAAGAAAGCAACATGTACGTTAGAGAGCACGTGATTTTGATGAAGCTATTAGCTACACTTCCTTTGACCAAAAAAATTAGCTACACTTCCACAAAAAACGATACAATATTTCTCTCACACACACATTCACACTGTATATTCTTTTATAAGGTTCCACGTAATTAACAAGATTTAAATATTAAAAATAAATACAAAACTTGATTTTTTTCCCTATTATTAATTCATTGCATTGTATGTGAAAACATACCTAGTTATAAAAGATTTAAAATATGTAAATCTTTGTATAGAAAAGCAAATCATTAAATACATCAAACAATGATAAAAAAAATATGCTTAGTCAGTTTATTCTATCCTTATTTGATGCATAGGTTATTTTTATTTTTATAATTGAAATGTGAGTATAATTTTAACAATAATATAAAAAGTGCGGGGTTTATTTACTTGTAAAGTTAGCATTAACTTTACCCGTAGCAACTACATCCGTGGAAAGAGCATTTTCACTATGAAATACATCAAGATCGCACCGTAATAGGATAGGAGATGACTTATATTGAAAAAGATGTATTGGATAGCATTGATAATGAGGCAATTATGATAGAATTCCAAAAAATTAGGCCTAGAAGAATGACTTTGTAATTATTTTTATTGCAATATACTTGCCTTGTTTTTCCCTTTATATTCTTTTATTTTTTAATGTATTTACATTTTTGCTTTTAAAAAAAATTTTGGGGGCGCTACCCCGAACCCCCAAATCCCCCACCAATGGTGCCCCCTCCAATAATTTTTTAGATCCGCCACGACCATAAAGCCAAGCCACCATTTCTTCCCACCGGATTAACAATCCATTCTTCATTGAAACCACATCTACGTCTCACCTTCCTCACAAAACGTGCCTTCTATTTAGTCTCCATTAAGAAGACTAAATGGGGGGTTTTTTACGGAAACATTCTTCCTTCAATTTTCTGACTGTCAAGGCAACCCCCAAACCTTGACAGTTCCATGCTAACAGATTCATGGCACACCAGTGGTTGGTCCAATCCAACCACCAGCATTATCTGCATTAGAAGATCCCAGATCCGCCTCAGAACTACTGCTAACCACCAACCAACTCTCTAGAAAATCTATCTCGCCTAGGGAAGGACTACCATCAGATGTAGCCAATTTTGAAGCATTCCCAGCCTACCGAAGAAATTTTTTAACTGACTTAAAAGTCCTCTTGCACTCCTTTTTCGCTTTTCCTGGAATACAGATATCACTAGCCGGCACCCCAACTGGCTCAAAGTCCGACTTCCTGCACTTAATTGGTTTATCCCTATCAAGGTCATCATCGAGGTGCCTTTTGATCTTAATTCCTTTTAAACCCGTGGATACAGCCGAAATTTGAGACAAACCATTAAAAGGAATTATTGAATTAACATGTAGCTCCTCATCACTTGGAAATTCCACGCTATAAGGTTGGGATGTGCTTGAAGAAAAATGATCACACTTATTAAAGACACTATTACTGACTGTAAGAGCATCAGGGCATTCCACTTCATTGAGACAAGGCCCCACGGATGGGCTTGGAATAATAATCACTGCTGATTTAGTGAGATTATCAAACTGGGCTGAAGATGAAGGAGTTAAGGTTCTAGGCCAATTCCCCACAAAAGGCGCCCCAGTTGGCCCATTAATATTAGGAAGACATTTCCCCCCTAAAGGACAAATAATACCTCTAATATGCATCCCACAAGGTCAGATCATTTTCCTCCTTAAAAACCGCCAAGTCAACTCCCTTCTCCCCTATTCCACCAGCTGTCACATCAACCTATTCTCTCCCATGCTTCACGTGATTATCATCTACCTTGCTCACCTCAGTGAACTCCTCACCGGTCCCTTTCAAGCCTGCAACGTTCAGCTTGTGAGTGACCTGAGGTTCCTCCAACGGCTCCAAAACCGTAGCCTTCGCCGTCGGTGGTCTGTATGTCGGCCCACCCCCGCCATTTGAGCTCGTCGGTCCCTGCCAAGATAGAGGCTTACCAGACTGACCATCATTATTATCCAAAGTAAGACCTCGCAGGAAACCTTAAGAGCTCCGTTCATCAATCTTCGACAATTCCTTCGGCCACCCCTCCTTGCAAATTGTAAGAATATCGTCAAAAATCTTCACTCCAGGTGTACTCAACCAGCTATCAAACACATTCTCATCCCCATCGCTATTCTCCGAACTGAAATTCTTGCAACTCCGATCATCATGCCCAATCCGACCACATCGGTAACAAAAGATTTGTAATCGCTCATATCGGATTGAAGCCCAGACAGGTTTCTTCCCCTCCCTTGGCACCCAAAAACTCGGCAACAATGGAGTTTCAAAACTGAGAAGGGACCTTACGCGAATAAAGCTACGGGGCATTTTTCCATCAACCATAGGATTTTCAAACATCACAAATTCCCCCACCGCATCACCCAATATCCTCGCATTCTGAGCATCAAAAGTCTCCAAAGGGAGGCCATGAAATTGAAGCCAAAAAGGTACCTTACTAAAATCAACATATGGAAGCACCATATAGCCTTCCCATATTTGGAGGTTTAACAGGTGACCTTGTATAGACCAAGGTCTACCTCTAAGGATTCTAGAGTAATCTTCTTTTTTGTAAAACCGAAACAAGAAAATAAGTTGTCTTCGGTCAAGCTCATGAACCCCAACTTCATCATTAACCTGCCAACCCTTCTTTATCATAGAGATTACAATAGGGACATTAAGATTCTTACAAGTTAGGATCTTTCCAACCAAATTCCCCCTTGCTCTTCACGTATTCGACCCAACTTCAGCACCACTTCTTTTTTATTCCTAGACCAGCTGCTCATCTATTCCTCCATAGCTTCAATCAAACAAGCAGCTAGCTCTTCTACTCCTGACACTCCCGCAAGACAAGGTTTGCTCACAGAGGACCAAACTGATTTGTTTAATAAGAATAAGGAAGAACTAAAGGATGGAAGAAAATCATGGCATAGGGGTAGATGATAGAATTGAGTACTTAATTGAAATTTACTCTAAATACTAAAAGAAAGGGCATGATAGTGAAAGGTAAAGAATTAGTATTACGGTACTTAATAGCAATATTTCCTAAAGACTAAAATTAAAAGACATTAAATGCAGGATTGAGAGTTGTAGGCGCATGGGTGATGGACGTCTTAATGGTAACTACAAGTAAAATTAGAACGGCTTGAGTTACTGTTTAATGTCACCTCTAATATACTTTTCCAACTTTCTTACAGTTGGAAAAGTGGGTGAACCTCTTTGGTTAGAAAGCAACTAGCTCAAAAAAGGACAAAATTAGGGGGGGGAGAATCACAAACCACAGTTGTAGTTGCTATGGAAAACCCTTAGCTCTGAGAAAACTTATTTGGTTTTCGTTGTCGGGTTGCCAAAGAAAACTACCATTCTTTGCTGACATTCATGTCTCTCTTGCAAGTGCTTTAAAAATGCTATGGATGGAAGCCGAATGCATCATTTGGGTACTTTTATTGATGTTCTTTTGTTTTTGTATGTATATTGCCTATTGTTCTTCGCCGTTGGGACTAGGCTTTGTTTATTCTTTGTTTGCCCTTGACTAAAGGCTTGGTGCTGTAACTCCTCTTGACAACGTTGAGTCTACGATTTTGGTGAAGGTCGATCGGGAGTTTTGGAGGACATATTTGATCTTGTCAATTCATGATACATATAGGAATGTTTATGTGCTATGATGTGCATTTTTTATTTTTTTTTTTTTTTTTTTTTGAGTTGAGGCAGAAGTTGCTAAACACATAAAAGTACAATTGCGATGTGGTTGTGGTTCATCTTACGTTTTTGGGTAATGAGACAACTTCTATTTTTTACTGGTTGATTTGAAATCTAATTCTTTTCTTTATGTTCCTTTATGTTTTATTTAATTTCTTAATAATTTGGATGAGTGGAAAGTAAGGATGTGTTTCATATTACTACCTCTGGTTCTAATTATAAGACCATTTTTGTAGTGCAATTGCACTACAAAAGTGGTTTTATAATTAGATAGGAGGGAGTAAAAAAATTGTTGGGGGCAAAAATGCACATAAAGATTGAAATAAGGAGCAATATTATCATGCTGTTGAGTGGCTTCAAGTAGTTAACTCGCCCCCACAATGTTCCTATATCATAATAAGGACTAAATTCAAAAACGAAATTATTTATAAGAATTTGTGAATTAATTAATGGCTTGAATAAGGATAATAATTTTAAGGGTTAAGGTGCAAATTTGCCAACCAACTATTACTCGAGAAGCGTCAAGACAAATAACTATTGATGGGACTAAAATGGTCAATCAACAATTAAAAAGTGAAAAAAAAAAAAAAAAAAACACACACACACACACACAATTTGGGGCAGATTTGCCAACTTAACTATTACCCCGTCACCGCCTCTTGGTGTCTCCGTCTTCCATTGTCATAGTGTCGGCGACGTCGGCATTTCAAAGCTTCTATTGTTCTTTGGGTGTTCCACTCACCCTCTTGAACTCATCAGGTAGTCACGTTCGACTAAGCACGCACCTGCACCCTGGTTCCATCCTTCGACGCCACGGAAGAACTTTGCCGCCACAATGCTGCTCCCATCTCTCGTTGGTGTTTTCTTTTTCCAAAAAAAGAAGGCTTAACCGCTCTTTTTCTAGCGTTTCGGCCACCGCGTCTTATGTCGAGTTGCCTCATATTTTAACTTAATTATTTGGTGTTTTTTAATAGTTGTTTGGTTTTTTTCACTTTTAATAGTTATTTGGTGTTATTTTTCACTTTTTAATTGTTGATTGGCCATTTTGGTCCTCTCAATAGTTATTTATTCCAGACGCTCCTCAGATAATAGTTGGTTAGCAAATCTGTCCCTTCACCCTAATTTTAAAGTAATAGTATTTTCTGTTGGTACAAGCCGTTGATTCTGTGGCAATTCGCATTCAGAGCTCCAAACAGAGCAATGATAATGCCATGCGTCTCTCTCCCTAATTCAACCCCCTTTCTTTTGCCTTCTCAATCTGCTCACAACCTCGTTCCCTCTGCAATTTCGCCTCTCTCGTCTTCAACCACAAGAAGAAGAAGAGCTCTTTCTCTCTCCCTCCTCTCCGCCGCCTCTTTCTATGGCTTAATCTCCTTACTTCCTCCTCCTCCTTCTTCGGCGGCGTCATCTTTGTCATCTTCCTCTTCTTCTAAATTCCCCGTCTCCGACTTCTCTGAGCTCCCCAATTCTGGCGGCGTCAAGGCTTTGGACCTTCTTCGTGGTTCCGGCGAAGTTCCCACCAGTGGAGACCAGGCATTTTTTTTCTCTCCATTGATTTCTAATAATTTCTGCTTTCATACTGTTATTCATTCTGTAGAGGAGTCCTAAAATTTTCCATGTTTTAGCATTTGAGCTGGTATGATAATTATAAATGAGTACGTGATTCTCGTACTCTAATTTATGCACTTTATATTCGGACTTTTCATTTTCTTTAAAAAAAAAAAACAAACAAACAAACTCTCTTGCTTTGAAGGTTGCAATTCATTACTATGGACGGTTGGCAGCTAAACAAGGATGGCGTTTTGACTCAACATATGACCACAAAGATGAGACTGGTGAACCAAATCCTTTTGTTTTCGTCCTTGGTTCTGGGAAGGTAAGCTATTGAATGTCAATGATTAAGTTGGCCTCCTCAGAATTGTCGAATCGAGATACTAACAGGAAATAAATTTGAAGCTATTTGGTCAGAATTGAAGAGAGCTACGTAAGATCATTCAGTGATTTTATCATATTCTACCCCTTTTTATAGTATGGATTTTAAGAGATTTATAGAGGCCAAGCTAGATTATATTATATCTCTGTCTTCCTATAAGTTTGACAAAAGCCGCTTATTTGTCAGTTGAGACATTTTAGTCTGGCTTGTGATATAGCCATTTTTAACATGATGCTTGTCACTCATAAAGAAAATGAAGTATGATTGAATAAATATGCATCATTTTCTCTTTAACTCCAGTCACATCATTTAACCTGGTGTGTGAGAACTTCACTTTCAAAATCAGTCTAGTAAAGTGTAGTTTCAATTAAAAAAATGGTATCGTCAACAATGTGCGTAAGCGGATTTAAAGAAAAATAAAAATTAGCATATTTTGGTTGGTGAAGGAACTTGGCAACATGAACCTCTGAATTATTTGACTACACATGCCTATATAGTTTGCTAAATTAGGTAGGTTCATTCTGCTTCTGGGTGTCGAACCTAGTTTGTCTTTCTGAAACATAATATTGTCATATGCAGGTCATTCCAGGAATTGAGGCAGCAGTGATATAATGAAAGTAGGCGGTATCCGTCGAGTCATCATCCCTCCATCCCAAGGATATCAAAACACATCACAGGAACCCATCCCACCTAATGTAAGCAACTTTTTTTCATACCTAACTTTATGATGATGCCTTAACTTCCTAGTTGGATAGAATTTAAAGTTAGTTCTTGTTTGATTGAAACACATGTAGACCTAGAAAGGCTGCAAATTGTTCGTTTGCTTGTCTAAACCTCTGTGTGGACCTGACTCTTGAGCTGCAAAGCTGTTCCCATTGTGAATATTTCAACGGTGTGGTGAACTAAAGAGTCCCATCAATTCTTGGAACTTTAAAACTTAACTCCAGAATTAAAACATACATCAATATCAACTTTGATATGTTCGTAAAGAAAGGCGACCAAAATTTCTTCTGACGTGTTTAGGGGAGACTGGAAAGAACTTTTAAGGCACTTCACTGGGTTGTAATCTATTAAGGTAAAATGTACAATTGTAACTCTTAAAAAAGGTGAAAGACTAAAATTCTATTGAGCATAAGGACTGGTGTAGTTTGCCCTGCAATAACTTTGAATCATTCTCTTTTGGAGTTTGTCTTGTAGTTAATATCTGTTTGAAAAGTATTGACAAGGGAGCGACCACCATAGTAGAAAGGGTATTGCCGCAAGCCTTTCCATTGATCATATTTATATTCTTATTCTAAATTTTACAATAAATGAAGTTATAGAGAGCTGTCCGTGGGTTTCTTTTCAGCCCCTAAATTCTGCCAGATATTTTCACTTTAACCATAAATTTCAACGGAAACATTGTATTTAATCCTTTAACACTACATAACGTATAACTTGAACAAATCTATTTGAATGAAATCATCCTAATAATTGATTGAGAAACTTATCTTCTGTTTTTGAAGTAGTCAGCTTTATTGGTTACTTGTGAAGCTGAGGTGATCGGCACTTGTAATATTTTTTTCCCAAGTTAAACAATGTAACGTCAGCTGAGTATGGTGTTACTCCCTCTGGTCCTTAAAGCAAGACCTATTTACCTAATTTAATTTGATTAAGGATGTTAATTAAGTTGGTTAAAACACCCCGTTCATCTTATTTAATTTCACCTCTCTCTTATTTGATTATTGTTGAGGGAGCATTAACAAGGGTAAATTAGAAAAAAATTGACAAACATAAGAAATATGTCTTACATTTAGGATTAAGGTTTACTTCCCAATTAGCTCCTACATTAAGCACCGGAGGAGTAATACTTACTCTTGTGCAAGTTTCTGATGTCAATGAAAAGTAAGATTGGCTTTTGCACCATAAGCTTTCAAATCTGAACAGAACTGAAAGAATTCAGCATCCGGACACAAGCTGTCTGGTTTCTGTTAGCACTAGGACCAACAGGCCCAACAAAACTCTAATATATCTCTGGGAACTAGCCTAGGGAGGCTTACCCAATGGCCAACACAGATGCTAAAATCTCATTTTACCCAATTGAAATGGAGTTTACATGATAAGACTTCAAACACCGTGTTGAAATTTATGATTGAAGCTAAGATATAATCAAAGCATAGGCTTGCTCAGTCAGTAGCAGGTCCCTCATATTTATATTGAACTAGATAAATCTGATCACATAGGATAATCCATTAATCCTTCAAGGGGATGTGATTCCAAGGATGGTGATCAAAATATCTAAAAGGCAAAAGTACACATTTAGTCCTTTAACTTACGTAAGGTTTCATTTTGGTTCATTAACTTTATGGAGAGTCTTTTAACCCTAACGCTGTTAACAAAAGCTACTGATACTAAAATTTTAAATATTGAAAAAAAAATTTCAAATACTAACATATTAATTTTAATTTTCAAAATAACAATGATCGTTACAAAAAAAATGTCATTTGAAACTGACAATGTTAGGGTTAAAAGACCGAAAACATGCCGTTTAAAAATTAAGGAACTAAATTGAAACCTTGTATAAAGTTAGAGGACCACATGTGTGCCTTTGCCTATCTAAAAAGACCGTGAGAATATGGTTGGTACACACAATACTGAGGTATACAAGTTTTCTTTTCAAAAATAGAAGGGATGAGGATGGAATGGAAAATGACCCTCAAGTCTTAATTTGAAAAAGTAACTCTCTCTCTTGTCCTTAATGTAAGAGCTAATTGACTTTTTTTGGAAAGATTAAAGAAGTTAAATAAATTACATTAAAATATTTATATTATTGTTTTTCTCCAAACTAATTTACTTGACTTATAAATTGATATATAATTTAATGATACATAACATATGTTATGATTAAATAATTTATTTAGTTTTTTTAATTCCTCTAAAAAAAGTCAATTGGGTCTTATATTAATTATCAAAATATTAATAACAAAGGACATTGTTATTAATATGATTTACATTTTACCGTGGAATTTTTTTTCATGTTGTTCAAGCAGTACTGATAAGTGTCGTACATAGTAATAATCCTTCTATTCCTCCCCTGTTATAAAAGTTCTTTGACAGGCAAAGGCTGTTTACTACCATTTTTAATCCAACTCGTCTTGCAAATGGAGAAGGCTCCACTTTGGGAACACTCATATTTGATATTGAATTGGTTAGTCTGAGGCATCAGTGAAGTCCACCCATATGAACTAGGCCTGCAAAACACAAAATCACAGTCCACTTTCAAGTATTTTGTACAGACAATTGGGAATCCAGCCACTTTCTTCAGCCTGCCCAAAGATCAGAGACCTTGTTCTTGAGGTTTGTCACCTAGACTTTAATATCAAGTCTCTGTATAAGCCTAACGGCCACAAGATCCAAGGACCCCATGTTTGAAAAAAAAAAAAACAGAGAAAAATTAATCATTTGGTCCTATAGTTTTGCCTAAATTGTAACTCATTCCTTTAACTCGGTGCAATTTAGTCTTTAGAAATTCAATCATTGAACTTTAACTCAACGCATAGCTAAAGTATAGCTATGTAAGACATTAGTCCCTAAGTTTTAAAAGAAAATAACTTTAGTTCTTGTAATTTTATTTCCTAAAATGTAGGGGCTGACATTTTAAAGGTTGCATTGAATCAAAGTTCAAGGACTAAATCTCAACCAAGGTAAAATTAGATGGA
This sequence comes from Acacia acuminata, assembly GCA_019022655.1. Lineage (NCBI taxonomy): Eukaryota > Viridiplantae > Streptophyta > Magnoliopsida > Fabales > Fabaceae > Acacia > Acacia acuminata. The sequence continues at coordinate 688,917 of JAFJYI010000326.1, forward strand.
TTGAATTGCACTAGTGTTAAAGTTTAAGAATTGAGTTGCCACCAAGTTAAAACTACACAGACAACAAGAAAGAAAGAAAGAATGAATGAATGATAGATCTGAGGCCATTGATGTTCGATGGGGTGGTCCCCCTTTGTTAAATTTGCTGTCTTTAAAGCCTCATAATGAAGTTTAACAACTTGGTTTAGTTAAGCTGGAAAGCATTAATTAAATTCTAAATGTTCTGTCATTCCATGTGAGGGAATACACTTTTATGATTGTGTTTGTAAGAATAAGCCTAGACTAAGTCGAAGGATATGTTAAAAGGAATTAGTTTCCTGATGATATTGGGTATCTTGGTCGATAAAGTTATGTTGCATTGTCCAATTTTAGTTTTCTATTGAAATATATTTCGTTAGTAAAAGAGTAAATATTCTTTTCGCGGTCCGATAAAAAACGGACCCATTTTGGTCTCTTACAAAAAAAATCGACCCTTATTCGTCCTTTTTAAGGGATCAAAGAGGGACCTTTTGGAAATTTGTAAGGGATCAAAATGTCAATCAATCAACCTTTATTCGTCTTTTTTATGGACTAAAAAAGAAATTTTTTTTAAGGGACCAAAATAGGGATCACGTTTTTTGTCGGGGGCCGAGGAAAAGGTATTTACTCTAAATATAATGTTTTGTTGTTATATTTATTAATGTCAAGTATAAATATGATGTTTTTTGTTAGATTTATTAATGTTTATTTGTACCACTACTTATATCATGTTTAAAGTGGTTCAAAACTTGGCAACCAAAAAAAAAAAAAAAAAAAGTGGTTCAAAACTGGGACTCAATCAATTTAACCGATATAAACTATATGGGGTCATTGGATGCATCAAATACACTCTAGATTGCCCTTGAAGGATCAGTTTCTTGTCAACAAAGTTACGTTAAATTGTCTAATCTTAAAATTTCTTTATTAAATATCTTTTATTAATATAATTTTATTTATTTATTATTAAACTAGTGTTGAAAGTGTTCAAATTTGGATTAAATCCATTTAATTTATATAAACGGAATAGAATTAACTAAAATCAAACAAAATGTGATAGGTCACAACTAATTTCTTACTCATCAAAACCAATTGGTTGTCTGATTTAATTCAATCAAGACTAAACAAAAACCAAACGTTTTTTCTTTTTTGTTGATAAATGAAGAAATCATTTGGTGAAAATATAAATATGTTCATGAAAGTAATTTTTGCTGTTGTGTTCTTGAAATTTTTTTTTTTTTTTTTTTTTTTTTTTTTTTACATTCTATATTTACATAAGAGTCCGATTGAAATAATTAAGGTTAAAGATATAAAAAATTAAATTAAAAAAAATCACTTGAAACAAATATGAATCAAAATAGTAAAATTAAATCAGAAAAATGGAAGTTACATTTGAAATTTAAAAGTTTTATACGTAAAAATGAGACTCCTGAATTTTAAATTTTTTAAATTAAAATTTGTAGCTTATTTACCAGAAATTTTTGTTGATGAGCTAATTGTCATTAATTCTTCTTTTTTGATCAAACTGTTATTTTCTCTCTTATATTATTTTATGCTTGTGAGGCTACGCGAGATTGATTTAGCTTAGCCGATGGGTTAGCTGTTACTCAAATTTAAAATTCTGATAAAAAAATAAAATAAAATAAAAGTATAAAACTAAATGGATCTATTACAAAATGTCTTCATTCAAAATCAAGTCAAATAATCGAATTTAACGTAACCTATAAGCATAAACTAAAGGGCTGCCCTCTGTGCAGAAGATCCCAAAGGACTAAGAAACTGTTCAAAAAGTCCTAAGAAAATTTCAGATGTTAGAAAAGTATCATTAATAACTCCTTCTATGGGATTAACATCTCTAATCTGTGGGATTAACAACTCAATCCATGAGATTAACAACTCCTTCTGTAGGATTAACATCTCTTTCGTAGAAATAACAACTCAAGCTATGGGATTAACAACTCTTTGAAATTTTGCGACATCTGAATTTTCTTTGAGACTTTTTTGACATTTTCTTGGTCCCTTGGGAGCTAAAAGGAATTTTCCCTAGAAGTTACTGCTTTATGTCTCCAATATAATCCTCAATATAAAACTATTTACTGATTTTAATTATATTACAAAATTTAGTTAAATTAATTAATATGACATGTATTTTTTAAAATGCCTTAGTTATTTTCTTTAATTCCCTCATTCTCTTTCCTCTTTGATTATTATTGAAGGAGCATTAATATGGATACATTAGGAACATTTTGACAAATATGTTTTATACTTAGGACCAAAATCAATTCCATATGTCATGTATTAAAGAACAGTGAGAGTTATATGGTTTCAAGTTCAGATTTTGCAAGTTTGAGACCTAAACATTGAGACTTCTTATGGTCATTTTAAAAGAATTTTAACAGCGCTATTTCTTCACATTTAATGTCCGATAATAGTTTAAGGGGTTTACACTTCTCATGTTGCATGAGAAGAAGGATTCCTATACACACATGAAATGGTGGGACACACATCTTTTTTATTAAAAAAAAAAAAAAAAAAACTCAAGCACGGAAATGGTGGGATCCACATCTTTTTGTATCATGCATACGTGGAATACACTTCTCCCCGCAACATAAAAAATGTATTTCTCATAATTTAAATAGGATTGTCTGTAATGAAAGGATACATGTTCCTTTAAGAACATAAAAAGAATTTTCCTTTTTCTTTTTTTACTAAAACTGGAACTTCCACATTCTACTTTCTGCTGAGGATGAGATCACCCATCTAATTTTTATTGTGACCCAGAGCAGTTGGGGCATAGGTCAGGTTTATTTCACTTTTGCCCTTTTTATTGCTGTTTTGTCCCCTGAAAAACAAACAATTTTGTCACTTTGGCCTTTCACATTTTATATTACCAATAATAATATAATAAAGTAAATCTATGTCGGTCTCATGTTAAAATATAATAAAGTATTTTATACCACAAAAGTCCCTTGCATCACTTTCATGTGGTTTTAGATCATGAGAGCCATAAATAATTTAACCATGTCAACTTCATCATGGTATGACTACTTTATCTTTTGGGAATTATATTAATTTTGAGAGAAAATATACATTAAATTTCAACTTTCACAGTAATTGATCTGGCTGTTCTCTCTCATGATGAATCTTTAAAAAAATATATATATAATCAAATACATAGAATTTTAAGAAGTCATTAACAAGACGAGTGTAACTTATTTTAAATATATTATAAATGTATTCTAACCAAGGTACTCCCTCTAACTCTTAATATAAAAAGTATTTACTTAATTTAATTAGATTAAGTAATTTATTTAATACGACATGTATTTTCTAAAATATCCTAATTATTTTCCTTAATTTTCTCTCCCCCTTGATTATTGTTGAGGAAGTATCAATAAGGGTACATTAGGAAAAGATTAATAAATATAAAAAGTATGTTTTATATTTAGAACCAAAATTAACCCTTCAAATATGTGTTATATTAAGGATTGGATGGAGTACTAAGAGTCCAACCGATAGTTAAAGCGGCCAAGGCAAAGGTTCAAGGACGGACAGTTCAATTATGATTAAATCAACATCAACTCCATTATGATTAAGCTAATTTATTTTAATTAAAATATACAAAAATATTCAAATATTACCATAAGAAAATCATATTTAGATAAAAGGCATTAATCAACAAATAAATGGAACACTCATGTATAAACTATGCAATCTAACAAAACATAATTACAAAGCACAATTATGTCTAACTACCATTTTGTTTCCTTTTCTTTTAACTCAAAACGACGTCATTTCAAGCCACGTAAAGGGGGAAAATAAAATAAAATTCAACCCAGTCAACCTATCAAAAACTCTTAACCAAAATGATTAAGAAATTTATTCACTGGTTCACTGATCTAACTGGTCAATCCATATTGGATTTTAGTACTATGATGACCACCCATTTACATTAGGGTATGCCTTAAGGAACAGGGTCAACATCATCTCAATACCAAAGAAGCAAGAATAATCAAGACGTCAGTCTCATGCCATTAATAATTTTGAGGCCATCGAAAATACTTAGTTTGCACGAATGTTGTATACTTTCAAGTTTCAACTTCCATTCCAATCACCTCATCCATCATTAATGAATGCTTCATGTTATAGCTACCACATTTAAAACAAAAGAAATTTTAACACCTTAGGTCTCAATGATGCTACAATCTTAACCTCTTGACATAAACATTGGAACAATCTTGGTGGAGGTTATCAACATCATCCATAGTTTGTAACTTTCACTTCTTCAATCCCTTCTTTCTTTATTCAACCAACTGAGTGAACAACTAATATTATCCCTGGTTTTCAATATAAGATTTAGTTGACTTTTTTTTTTTTTTTTGAAGAGATTAAGGAAGTTAATTAAAAAAATTTAAAGTATTTTTATTTTAGTTTTTCTCCAGATTAATTTTTCTGACTTATAAACTAATATATAGTATAATAAAATATAGTAAAATATTATATAATCGATAACTTATCTAGTTTCCTTAATCTCTTCAACAACAAAAAAAAAAAGTTAACAGAGGCTTATATTTAGGACCAGAGGGAGTAATAATTTTTCCCTTTTTTTCTTTTCCACCGTCATTGGTTGTGGAGATCTGGCTACTGACTAGTGCTGGGCAGCCAAAACCCTGACACCAATGATCAAAAATTTATTGAGAAAGGGTGATCAAGGTGGGATTTAATCTCAAAATCTTTAGGTTCTTAGAAGGTATTATGACCACTATTGCTCCTTGAAACATAAGGCCAAGTTTTATACAAGAGTAATAATCAAGTTTTAAAATAAGTAAACATTTGTTTTGGGAAATGACAAGTACACACTCATGAATGATAACTGGACCCTCTAGTTCAAAATATAAAAGACAGGTATCTACCTTTATATTTATCAAGAAGTTTGTCAAAAGTGGTTAAAATCAATAAATATGTAAAGTATCTACTTTTTTTCCAATATACCCTTATTTGTTAAGGGAATAAGTAAGAGATATAATAAATGGGAAAAATAAAGAAAGATAATGGAAGAATGATGAGAGGGTGGCAAATTTGAAAAAGAAGAAGCATTAAATGCAGAGACAAAAACAAAGTGGGTCTTATAAAAAAAAAAAAAGAAGCAATTTTACACATGAAGTTTGTTCCAGGGAGCGCCCAGCACCACGAACTTTTTTCTTGAGCAAAAGTACACACGGAGTTACGTTTTAGAAGAAAAATACTACGGGCCGTTAGTTGACCGTGGTGCTGGACGCTCTTTAGGGTAAACTTCATATGTAAAATTGCTCATTTACCCTAAAAAAAATCAAACCTATATGTTAGCTCTTATATTTTAAACTAGTGGAAGTACTATCCACCAAATTTAGCTTGGGGATTTTAATTTAAAAGCAACCTTTAGGGCTTTTATAGCTTGGGGATCGTTTGACAGAGCACGCCACTACCGCCCCCAGTTCAATCCGTCATAGTTGTCTTACGTACACTTTAATTTAGGAAAAGGAGAGGACCAAACAAGATATTTGCAATAAGGTAGTGATTAGTATTCAGATGGAGGATAGAAACTTGAAAATAAGTTACAATTTCATCCAAATTACCACAATTTTTTTTTTTTTTTACCAGAATGTTACTACTAAGTTAAAATTTCCAACTTGATTTTTTTTTTTTTTTTTTTTTTTTTTGGGTATCATAGTTATCGTTCACGAGCATGTACTTGTCATTATATAAAAGCAAAGTTGTCATTTGTAATATAGTTAACTTGTTATTCAACTTGAGGTTTCTATTAACTTGTCCTTTGTAATAATTGTTATTCACTAGCATGTACTCTTCCGATTTTAAATAGAGGACATCGTTTATAGTTAAATAACACTATAAAATATATCTTATATTTAATCAGATATATTACTTTTATTTCTAAGATAGAAATTGTTAATCTTACACTAGTGCCGGAGGTTAATCCTACACTATAAAATTCTTATCATCGTTTACAATTCTTACACTAGTGACTATGGAAAAGTTAAGGTATTTAGAAAGGTGAAGATATACTTTTTAATTTCATTGATGAAGTGGTTGGGAACTTTATTGGTATTAGGTAATTTCATAGAACATTTTATCATACGTCATTTTCCTTTTTTGATCTTCTGAATTATTCTAAAATGTATTGTAACGTTTCATCTTTCTAACTGTGAAAGCCATAAATGCATTAAATTTTATTAGATGCATGAATCCTACGTTCTTCCTCTTCCAATATGGAAAACATTATATTGCTTGTCTCTTACTTTTCCTCTGCTTTGCCTTGTACGGAATAGGGCCTCAGATATTTTTTAATTCAATCAAAGGAACGGACGACGTAATTAATGATGTCATGTAGCCAATAATAGATAAACTAGTAAGTAAGAAATGAGCTCATAATTCACAAAGTTGTGAGTTCAAGGAGTGACATAGTTGACTAAGCGTCAGTTTTTCACCTAAAAGAATGAGGTTTGATAATCGTTAATTGATGTAAGGATCTCATTTGTGGTGGGCAATAACAGTAAATACCTTTGTAAGTGCTTTTTGAGCATGGAGGTATCCACGACCCTAGTGAGTTACCGATGTCTACCCCCACCTAAACTTTTATATATTAAAAAAATATCAATAAGGGTCTTGTTAGTGGATTATCCGTAAGTAAATCTTAAGTTATTTCTTTAAACCTGCAGAGATATGTCGAGATCCAACTCACCTAAACTTTTTATAAAAAAAAAATGATGGCATATATTCCCTTCACTCATTAATATAAGACATATTTAGTTAATATGACATTTATTTTTTAAGACACTCAAATCATTTTCCTTAATCCCTTCATTCACTCTCCTATTTTATTATTGTTTAGCGAGAATCAATAAGTGTAAATTAGAAAAATAATAATAATTAACAGATATAAAAACTATGTTTTATAATATTCAAGATCAAGACTCATTCTCTAACTATGTTTCATATTAAGGGCAGAAGGGATTAATTGATCTAATGATTGATTGATTTTAGATATTTAATGCTGGAAAGTCTTATAAATCATGTAAAAATGTTTATATGTCTTAATTAACTTAGAGATAATGATGTATTGATGTTAATGAATAAGATTAGATTGAGTTAAATCGAACTAAACAAAAGAAATAAGAACATATATCAAGATAAAATTGCATACTGAATTAATTAATAACTTTGACTCCAACTGATCAGTGTACTCTCAAACTTCACATTATATGATCTTCATTTTTAGTGAGTTTTGTCCCAAAGCTTAGCTTTAAGAATATGAACATGCACACGTACATACAGTATTATTTATCAAAAGAAGTTAAGCTTTTATATTAGACAGACACCAATTTTAGTTAGCAGTAATATTATTCTTGTAATAATAAAAACAATGGTAATGTATATAGATAGATGGAAGCATGCAACTGCGTTATACAAAATCCCAAAAAAAGAAAAAAGGAAAAAGAAAAAAAAAAACTAATAATGTATTTTGATGCGCATAATATTATCTTTCAACAATTTTAAAATCCGCCATTGAAATTTTTTTATCTAGCAACGTTTTGAAATTACCAAACACAAGTATAAAAGAAATAATAAATAGTTTATTTATAATCACTGGTTATCACTCTATCCTTCTTAATTTTTAATAATATAATCATAACATCTAATACATATTATATATCACTTTCAATGAGCATTTTTTATGTGTTAAAATACGTTATTTTTGTTTTGATTTTATTGAATTTCTTGAACTCTTGAACTTTTATTATTTATTGTATGTGTAATGTTTATTTTCTAATAAATCTTAATATTATGTTAATTTGATAAATATTTGATTAAAATTTATATAGGAGTATAATACTCCATCCAATCCTTTAATTTTTTGAATGAATTTTGTCCTTTTTATATGTTATACTTTTGAAATATATAAATATTTATTACATTTTTACGCCTAATTTATTACATCTATCTTTTTGTTATACCTTTTTCCATTAATTCTCTCATCTTTTTTCTACTGGTTCTTTCTCTCACTCACCTTCTTCATAGACAAAGGCATTTTAAGAAAATAAGTTTTATATCTATCTATCTATATATATATATATATATATAAACTTTAACCAATTTTAACTAATTTTTTGAATTATTTGATTTTTTATATTTGAAACTTATAAATAGGCCGACGGGAGAGAGTGACTACTAGTGTTAATTAATACTCTATTACCATCTAATTGTAGGAGCTAGTTAAAGAATTTACTTTGGTCTTAAATGTAAAATTTCAATTCAGTTTATTTTCCAAATTTATAATTTTTTTCTTCTAAACTATCCGTATTATTTACACATGTTAATGGAGATTTCTATTAATGAGGTCAGTTTCAATGTGAATTGTGAAGATTAAATGGAGTATTTTATCAACACACATTTTCTTATTTATAAATATGAGTAATTAATTTAACTAATTCTTTTAATTTATTTAAATTAGTTGGGAAAAATTAATCTTTTTATCCTTATAGTTTTGATTTAGTTATTTTACCCTGAACTTTGACTTGATACAACTCAATCTATATAGTTTAACTATTTAAAATATCAATACTTATATTTTAGAAAATAAAATTATATATTTTATGAAATATAGGGATTAAAGTTTTAAATAGCTATAATTATAGGAACTAAGTTGCAATAATTTAAAATCTAGCAATCAAGTTTCAATTGAATCAAAACTATAGTAACCAGTCATACCAAATCAATGTTTAAAGATTGACTTACAATTGAAACAAAATTAAATTTCTCAAATAATTATTTAACTCCTATATCTGGCACGAGAAGAATATTATTGGTTTTCTGATTGTATTATTATTTTAAAAAAAAGGAATATTATTGGTTTTGTTGGGGTAGACAAAGGGCATCATGTGGCTGGCAAAAAAAGAAAACAAAAAACAACAAAGAGGATCATGTGACATTGTTGCATTATGATTGGCGTAGCATGCAAGAGTTGGCACTCTCTCCTCTAATCATTTCTTGTGGATTTTCTCACCACTTCAAAAACTACTATGCCACTTTTCTTGGATAAGTAATAGAGCACTGAGGAGAGAAGAGCATTGCTCCAAAACAACAATAAATCTTCTTTTTTGATTAAAAAAAATATTACTACTTCCGGTCCTAATTATAGGAACAACTTTTATAATACAATTTACACTATAAAAGCGTTCTTATAATTAGGACCAAAATAATATATATATATATATATATATATAAATTAAAGTTGGTATTGTAGAATGTAGAAGGTAGAGTTTAGAAGATGGAAAATAAATAAAACAATAAGATTAATTTTATAGAGAAAGTGAATGAAAAAAGACGGTAGTAATGAATGAATTGTTATGAATATTCCAATATTGGTGTGAATGTCCACAACCTTTTCAAGAAGAGTCTTTTGGAGTTTCTAAAACCATGTAACCTATGACATGAATGGCATGAGAGTTTTCTATGACTAATGTAAATAACTTACAAAACCTCCTAATAGATTTATTCTTTTGTAACTCTTGTAATGGATTCATTGCCTATATATAGTAGGTATGTATCAAAGGTTGGAAGAGAATAATAGAAAAGAAGGATCACTCCCTCCTTGCTCTCCATTTCTCTCTTGCATTTCTTCATCTCCCTCATCTTAATCTTTTTTGTTATTTTACTTAGTTTCATAACACGTTATCGCACGATTGTTATAACGAAGGTATAATTTCTTCAACTATTCATCTACTTTCTCTAATGCTTTTATTATATGTTTATTTGTATATCGGGATAATCTAAACCACTATATGGAATTAAAAATACTCTTTTACCGATTGTTTTTATACATCGGGTTCCATGGTTAAGATTGGAGATTATTTACTATTTTATATAGTAATTTTACTATTTATCATTATTCTTCCATCAATTTTATTCATGCACGGTAATTGCCTAGTAATTTACGATTGTTTTACTATTTATATTATTGTTACTAACATAACATTTAAATTAACCATTTTACTTTTATGTTACTAACATAACATTTATATTATTGTTACTAACATAACATTTAAATTAAGCATTTACTTTTATGTTACTAACATAACATTTATATTATTGTTACTAACATAACATTTAAATTAAACATTTTACTTTTATTATTGCTAACATAACATTTTACCTTTATTGTTATGTTATTGTTGCTAACATAACATTTTATTTTTATTGTTGCTAACATAACATTTTACTTTTATTGTTATGTTATTGTTGCTAACTTTTAATGTTATGTTATTTTATATTTAATGCAATCTCTTTTATTTTATTAATATTATTATGGCCGGAAGCCATACGCATACACCTTTGTTTTCCTATTCTGAAATTATATGACCAAAAGTCATATTGTTCGATTTCCTATTACATGGCCGAGAACCCATAGTCTTTTTATTCCTACTTTGATTTATTATTATTATTTGTAAATCTTACATTTTGAAACTAAGTAAAATAACAAGAGAGATTAAGATGAGGGAGATGAAGAAATGCAAGAGAAATAGAGAGCAAAGTGAGAGTGCTTCTTCTTTCTATTGTTCTCTATTTCTCTCTTGCATTTCTTCATCTCCCTCATCTTAATCTCTCTTGTTATTTTACTTAGTTTCATAACACGTTATCGCACGATTGCTATAACGAATGTATAATTTCTTTAACGATTTCATCTACTTTCTTTAATGATTTTATTATATGTTTATTTATATATCCGGGATAATCTAAACCACTATATGGAATTAGAAATATTATTTTACCGATTGTTTTTATACATCGGGTTCCATGGTTAAGATTTGAGATTATTTACTATTTTTACTATAAATCACTATTCATTTTTATTCATCTACAATATTTTTAATGATTGCACAATATATTATATATTGTTGCTTAAATTATTGCTAACTTTAACATTTATTTTTGTTCCTAACATTTTATTATTGTTTTAATTTGAAATTTTACTATCATTGTTAATTTGACTCCTATATGGAAGGTTCTACCTCCTACATGGAAGTCTAGGTCACTAACTTTAACATAACATTTTCTTTGTTATTGTTGTTAACCTTGACATAATATAACATTTTACTTTTATTGTTGCTAACATGACATTTTACTTTTATTGCTATGTTATTATGGCTAACTTTTATATTATGTTATTTTATACAAACTCTTTATGTTATTAATATTATGGTCGAAGCCATACACCTCGATTTCATATTTCAAATTATATGACCGAAGTCATATGTTCGATTTCCTATTACATGGTTAGAAGCCATAGTCTTTTTATTCCTACTTTGATTTATTATTATTGTTTGTATATCTTACATTTTGATTTATTATTTTGATATTATATGACTAGAAGTCATATTTCTTTTACTCTTATTTTGATATAATTATGGCGGAAGCCATACACTTCTATTTTCTTATTCGAAATTATATGATCAAGTCATATCACTTTAATTTCTTATTTTGTGGCGAAGCCATATAAATTTAAATTCTCATTTTGAGAACTAAATGGCCGGAAGCCATAAAGTTTTAATTTTAATATCTTTAATTTTTATTGTTTTTATTTTCATATTCTTTGATTCATTATTATATGACCGAGATGCCATATATATATATATATATATAATTTTTATTTATCTCGAAGATAAATGGTTTGGAAGCCATATTGATTTAATTTCTTATGAAACAAATTGGCCTGAAGCCATGAGAAGACACAATTTGGTTTAGCCCTATGAGGAAACACAAATTCGCTGAAGCAATGTGATAATTTGGCCTGAAGCCATAAGACAAATTGAAGTAAAGCCGGATAATTTGGTCGAAGCAATGTGATAATATATTATATTATTATTACTATTTACATACCACTTTACTACGCACACCAACCTTTTAAGAATTTTCATTTGAACTTTATGAGATATTTGGTCTTTAGTCTTCTATGCCTACGAAAGAGGTATGGGAGCTTGTTTACATCTAGAAATGAATGGTGGACAAGAAAGTGATATTTGTTTGTTATTAATATCAAAGCCCTGAAGACTTATGTTTCAAATATTGTATAAAAAGATTTTGATAGCCTTGTAAAATATTGTCCATAAGACAATAACTTGCAAAGATTTATGTCGTAATAAGTTTAAAGGCTAATAGTCCTAGAGACTAATTAGCATATTTTGCCCAATGTTATAAGAGAGGCTAATGTTCAGACAATATATGGTAGTATAAATTTGATTAAAAGCTCCTGAAGAGCTAATATTTTGTTACTTGAAGGAACAAAATTATGGATTAATTATTCTACCGAGTATAAAAGAAACTTACTAAGTTTCAAAGATATCTGCAGAAATGGATATCATAGAAAACATGCTATTGTAAACCGAAGTTTACTAATAATAATGCAAGAAATTGTAATTGTAAACTAGAAGTTTACAAATATAGCGAATGAAATGTTTGCTAATGTCGCCAATGGGATATCAAAGAGGCAAAGAGCTATAGAGAAATATCTCTAGATTTATTTTGAAGCCAAGACAAATAACAAATAAGCCCAGAAGGCCCAGAAGTTCTTGCAGGTACACAATAGAATGTTTGATGACAAAAAAGATGATATGCTCAAAAGACATTGAAAGTAATGTAGTCATCCGAGGGAGTAATACTGATGTTGTCAAAAAAGGGAGTCGATACACGCTGTACTTTTTTTCCCTTATCTAGGTTTTGTCCCACTGGGTTTTCCTAGAAAGGCTTTTAATGAGGCAGCATTGGATAGTGTATCAATGGATGTTGTACTCTTTTCTTTGGCTAGGTTTTTATCCCACTGGGTTTTTCCTAGTTAAAGTTTTTAACGAGGCACATTCATAATGGACATTCAAGGGAGAGTGTTATGAATATTCCAATATTGGTGTGAATGTCCACAACCTTTTCAAGAAGAGTCTTTTGGAGTTTCTAAAACCATGTAACCTATGACATGAATGGCATGAGAGTTTTCTATGACTAATGTAAATAACTTACAAAACCTCATAATATACCATTATATAGATTTATTCTTTTGTAACTCTTGTAATGGATTCATTGCCTATATATAGTAGGTATGTATCAAAGGTTGGAAGAGAATAATAGAAAAGAAGGATCACTCCCTCCTTGCTCTCCATTTCTCTCTTGCATTTCTTCATCTCCCTCATCTTAATCTCTTTTGTTATTTTACTTAGTTTCATAACATGAATATCATTTTTCAAGATGCCACTAAAATTAGGATGGATGCAAAAGCCATTAAATAATTCTTTTTTTTTTTCATGTGACGAAATTGATATGATTTCAAATATGCAAAAAACTTTGGATGGAAATGAACAGGATATGCTAATAAATCTTATTTCAAAAAATAAAAAGTGGGGTTAATAAAGTAAAAATCAACTGTTTTTTTTTTTTTTTTCTGGGGTCAAAAATTGGAGTTTAGTTTGGCTAATAAAAATCTTATTTGAACTAATAAGGGGTTGTAGCAACTTAACTAAAGGTCTTGAATTCGAACTCTAGAAATGCGAAATGTTAAATATTTGGCCGTAGAGTTTTGCTACCTTAATGATCCTATCCAGCTCGATTATAATTAATCTGGACCCTTAAAAAATCCTTCAAATTGGAAGAAAATAGGTCCACAATAAAGATATAGATATTTCCCAAAAAAAAAAAAAAAAAAAAAAAAAAAAAAAGCCCTTATTTCACGACAGATTGTTTATAGGACACATTAATGGGACCCTTGGTACTAGTCAAATGTTAACTTAATATGGATGTAAATCTTTTTTTTTCTTTTTTACTTTTTTTTAATTATCAAGGGTATCTTTTAGAGACTTAGAGAACATTATTAAAGGGTTTTACCCTGTTAATGAGTGAACTTTTTATAATTTAAACTTATGTTATCCTTTTTATTAGGTGAAGTCACTACCATCTCAATTTTTCCGGTGAAATATTGAAGTAATTATAAATAAAATAAAATTTAACTAATAATTATATAAGGAAAATGGCTTTAAAAGAATTTGAAAATTGCAAAACCCCTGAATTAGGTATTTATCATAAAATAAGTTGTAAACTGCTTATGAAATGTAGTTATTACCTTATTAGTTAAAGACAACAAACCTGATTGGGGATTTTCCAATTTTCATGTTCTTTTTATGTCATTTCCCCTTTATATAATGTATTATAATTATTTATAATAAAATTCAAATCCTTTTTGTTAATGCTCAATTAATGAATTTATGATTAAAACTAATTTTTTGCGGTTCCTTTATTAATGATAAATGATCTTATTAATAGTTTGTTGTTATGTGTATAGGTAATAACTTTAATTTTCAATGCAATAGATTATAGGGAAAATGACCAAAAAAAAAATATATATATATATATATAGTCAAAATATATATAAGACAAATAAGAGTGATGCATTTCAATAATTTCAAATTCATTGATTTGAAATTTTGAATGGGTTATCGTTTGTCATGTCACTTGACATTAGGTTGTGTCAAGTCACCCCAAAACTATGTCGTTTTAGGGTTAGAGGAATTAATGAACTCTCAAAAACGTAGTTTTGGGGTTAATGGAATTAATGTCTTTTGGTAAAATTCATATAATAAATACAAAAATACCTTTAATTAATTCCCTTAACTCTCAAAACGACATAGTTTTGGGGTGACTTAACACAACCTTATGTCAAGTGACATGACAAACAATAAACCCAATTTTGAAATGTTAACAAATGTGAAATTACAAAAGTACCATTACTTTTTATTGTTAAAAAAAAAAACCCTAAAACCCCTTGCCGGATTGCAAGTATCAAACCTCATCATGTTGGAGCTTGCAAGTAGCAAACGATCACTTAGGAGCTCCGGTATATCCTTGCTGGCGGCCTAATATATATATATATATATATATAATTTCTCAAGCAAAAGTTATTAATATAAATACTTAAGTTGTTAATAGCGATATTAAAGTTGTAAGTGGTAACCTAATATAATTTCTCAAAAATTTATTGAGAAAGGGTGATCAAGGTGGGATTTAATCTCAAAATCTTTAGGTTCTTAGAAGGTATTATGACCACTATTGCTCCTTGAAACATAAGGCCAAGTTTTATACAAGAGTAATAATCAAGTTTTAAAATAAGTAAACATTTGTTTTGGGAAATGACAAGTACACACTCATGAATGATAACTGGACCCTCTAGTTCAAAATATAAAAGACAGGTATCTACCTTTATATTTATCAAGAAGTTTGTCAAAAGTGGTTAAAATCAATAAATATGTAAAGTATCTACTTTCTTTTTCCAATATACCCTTATTTGTTAAGGGAATAAGTAAGAGATATAATAAATGGGAAAAATAAAGAAAGATAATGGAAGAATGATGAGAGGGTGGCAAATTTGAAAAAAGAAGAAGCATTAAATGCAGAGACAAAAACAAAGTGGGTCTTATAAAAAAAAAAAGGTAAAGAAGAATTTTACACATGAAGTTTGTTAGGAGTACGCAAAGACTACGCTAACTTTTTTTTCGAAGAAAAGCATACACGGAGTTACGTTTTAGAAGAAAAATACTACGGGCCGTTAGTTGACCGTGGTCTTGGACGCTCTTTAGGGTAAACTTCATATGTAAAATTGCTCATTTACCCTAAAAAAATCAAACCTATATGTTAGCTCTTATATTTTAAACTAGTGGAAGTACTATCCACCAAATTTAGCTTGGGGATTTTAATTTAAAAGCAACCTTTAGGGCTTTTATAGCTTGGGGATCGTTTGACAGAGCACGCCACTACCGCCCCCAGTTCAATCCGTCATAGTTGTCTTACGTACACTTTAATTTAGGAAAAGGAGAGGACCAAACAAGATATTTGCAATAAGGTAGTGATTAGTATTCAGATGGAGGATAGAAACTTGAAAATAAGTTACAATTTCATCCAAATTACCACAATTTTTTTTTTTTTACCAGAATGTTACTACTAAGTTAAAATTTCCAACTTGATTTTTTTTTTTTTTTTTTTTTTTTTTTTTTGGGTATCATAGTTATCGTTCACGAGCATGTACTTGTCATTATATAAAAGCAAAGTTGTCATTTGTAATATAGTTAACTTGTTATTCAACTTGAGGTTTCTATTAACTTGTCCTTTGTAATAATTGTTATTCACTAGCATGTACTCTTCCGATTTTAAATAGAGGACATCGTTTATAGTGCAAATAACACTATAAAATATATCTTATATTTAGAATCGATATATTACTTTTATTTCTAAGATAGAAATTGTTAATCTTACACTAGTGCCGGAGGTTAATCCTACACTATAAAATTCTTATCATCGTTTACAATTCTTACACTAGTGACTATGGAAAAGTTAAGGTATTTAGAAAGGTGAAGATATACTTTTTAATTTCATTGATGAAGTGGTTGGGAACTTTATTGGTATTAGGTAATTTCATAGAACATTTTATCATACGTCATTTTCCTTTTTTGATCTTCTGAATTATTCTAAAATGTATTGTAACGTTTCATCTTTCTAACTGTGAAAGCCATAAATGCATTAAATTTTATTAGATGCATGAATCCTACGTTCTTCCTCTTCCAATATGGAAAACATTATATTGCTTGTCTCTTACTTTTCCTCTGCTTTGCCTTGTACGGAATAGGGCCTCAGATATTTTTTAATTCAATCAAAGGAACGGACGACGTAATTAATGATGTCATGTAGCCAATAATAGATAAACTAGTAAGTAAGAAATGAGCTCATAATTCACAAAGTTGTGAGTTCAAGGAGTGACATAGTTGACTAAGACGTCAGTTTTCACCTAAAAGAATGAGGTTTGATAATCGTTAATTGATGTAAGGATCTCGCTGGTGGGCAATCTGTAAATACCTTTGTAAGTGCTTTTTGAGCATGGAGGTATGCCACTGGCCCTAGTGAGTTATCGATGTCTACCCCCACCTAAACTTTTATATATTAAAAAAATATCAATAAGGGTCTTGTTAGTGGATTATCTGTAAGTAAATCTTAAGCGCTCTTTAAACCTAGAGATATGTCGAGATCCAACTCACCTAAACTTTTTATAAAAAAAAAATGATGGCATATATTCCCTTCACTCATTAATATAAGACATATTTAGTTAATATGACATTTATTTTTTAAAACATTCAAATCATTTTCCTTAATCCCTTCATCCACTCTCCTACTTTATTATTGTTTACCAAGAATCAACAAGGGTAAATTAGAAAGAAAAAAAATAACAGATATAAAAATTATGTTTTATAATATTCAGGATCAAGACTCATGCTCTAACTATGTTTCATATGATTGATTAAGTTTATTAGTTGATTAATTTTAGATATTTAATGCTGGAAAGTCTTATAAATCATGTAAAAATGTTTATATGTCTTAATTGAGTTAGAGATAATGATGTTAATGAATAAGATTAGATTGAGTTAAATCGAACTAAACAAAAGAAATAAGAACATATATCAAGATAAAATTGCATACTGAATTAATTAATAACTTTGACTCCAACTGATCAGTGTACTCTCAAACTTCACATTATATGATCTTCATTTTTAGTGAGTTTTGTCCCAAAGCTTAGCTTTAAGAATATGAACATGCACACATACATACAGTATTATTTATCAAAAGAAGTTAAGCTTATATATTAGACAGACACCAATTTTAGTTAGCAGTAATATTATTCTTGTAATAATAAAAACATTGGTAATGGAGTTGGGGCATATAGATAGATGGAAGCATGCAACTGCGTTATACAAAATCCCAAAAATAATAATAATAATAATAATAATAATAATAATAATAATAATGTATTTTGATGCGCATAATATTATCTTTCAACAATTTTAAAATCCGCCATTGAAATTTTTTCATCTAGCAACGTTTTGAAATTACCAAACACAAGTATAAAAGAAATAATAAATAGTTTATTTATAATAACTGGTTATCACTCTATCCTTCTTAATTTTTAATAATATAATCATAACATCTAATACATATTATATATCACTTTCAATGAGCATTTTTTATGTGTTAAAATACGTTATTTTTGTTTTGATTTTATTGAATTTCTTGAACTCTTGAACTTTTTATTATTTATTGTATGTGTAATGTTTATTTTCTAAGAAATTTTAATATTATGTTAATTTGATAAATATTTGATTAACATTTATATAGGAGTATAATACTCCATCCAATCCTTTTTATAAACTTCAATTTTTTGAATGAATTTTGTCCTTTTTATATGTTATACTTTTGAAATATATAAATATTTATTACATTTTTACGACTAATTTATTACATCTATCTCTTTCTATACCTTTTTCCATTAATTCTCTCATCTTTTTTTTTTGTACTGGTTCTTTCTCTCCCTCACACTCTTCAGTCTTCATAGACAAAGGCATTTTAAGAAAATAAGTTATACACACACACACACATATATATATATATATGTATGTACGTACTTTAACCAATTTTAACTAATTTTTTGAGTTATGTGATTTTTTATATTTGAAACTTATAAATAGGACGGGAGAGAGTAATACTAGTGTTAATTAATACTCCATTACCATCTAATTGTAGGAACAGTTAAAGAATTTACTTTGGTCTTAAATATAAAATCTCAATTCACTTTATTTTCCAAATTTATAATTTTTCCCCTAAAATATCCATATTATTTACACATGTTAATGGAGATTTCTATTAATGAGGTTAGTTTCAATGTGAATTGTGAAGATTAAATGGAGTATTTTATCAACACACATTTTCTTATTTATAAATATGAGTAATTAATTTAACTAATTTTCTTAATTTATTTAAATTAGTTGGGGAAAATTAATCTTTTTATTCTTATAGTTTTGATTCAGTTATTTTATCACTTTGAACTTTGACTTGATACAACTCAATCTATATAGTTTAACTATTTAGAATATTAATACTTATATTTTAGAAAATAAAATTATATATTTTATGAAATATAGGGATTAAAGTTTTAAATAGCTATAATTATAGGAACTAATTTGGAATAATTTAAAATCTAGCAATCAAGTTTCAATTGAATCAAAACTATAGTGACCAGTCGTACCAAATCAATGTTTAAAGATTGACTTACAATTGAAACAAAATTACATGGAAAACAAAATTAAATTCCTCAAATAATTATTTAACTCCTATATCTGGCACGAGAAGAATATTACTGGTTTTCTGATTGAATTATTTTTTTAAAAAAGGAATATTATTGGTTTTGTTGGGGTAGACAAAGAGCATCATGTGGCTGGCAAAAAAAGAAAACAAAAAACAAAAAAGAGGATCTTGTGACATTGTTGCATTATGATTGGCGTAGCATGCAAGAGTTGGCACTCTCTCCTCTAATCATTTCTTGTGGATTTTCTCACCACTTCAAAAACTACTATGCCACTTTTCTTGGATAAGTAATAGAGCACTGAGGAGAGATGAGCATTGCTCCAAAACAATAATAAATCTTCTTTTATATATATATTATATAAAATTAAAGTTGGTATTGTAGAATGTAGAGTTTATAAGATGGGAAATAAATAAAACAATAAGATTAATTTTATAGAGAAAGTGAATGAAAAAAGACGGTAGTAATGAATGAATATCATTTTTCAAGATGCCACTAAAATTAGGATGGATGAAAAAGCCATTAAATAATTCTTTTTTTTTTTTTCATGTGACGAAATTGATATGATTTCAAATATGCAAAAAACTTTGGATGGAAATGAACAGGATATTTTAATAAATCTTATTTCAAAAAATAAAAAGTGGGGTTAATAAAGTCAAAATTAACTGTTTTTTTCTGGGGTCAAAAAGTGGAGTTTAGTTTGGCTAATAAAAATCTTATTTGAACTAATAAGGGGTTGTAGCAACTTAACTTTGAATTCGAGCTCTAGGAATGCGAAATGTTAAATATTTGGCCGTAGAGTTTTGCCACCTTAATGATCCTATCTAGCTCGATTATAATTAGTTTGGACCCTTAAAAAATCCTTCAAATTGGAAGAAAATAGGTCCACAATAAAGATATAGATGTTTCCCCTAAAAAAAAAAAAAAAAAAAAAAAAAAAAAAGCCCTTATTTCACGACAGATTGTTTATAGGACGCATTAATGGGACCCTTGGTACTAGTCAAATGTTAACTTAATATGGATGTAAATCTTTTTTTTTTACTTTTTTTTTCTTTTTTTTTCTTTTTTTTAATTATCAAGGGTGTCTTTTAGAGACTTAGAGAACATTATTAAAGGGTTTTACCCTGTTAATGAGTGAACTTTTTATAATTTAAACTTATGTTATCCTTTTTTATTAGGTGAAGTCACTACCATCTCAATCAAAATCTTGTTGATATATGGGTGTGAATCTTTTTCCGGTGAAATATTGAAGTAATTATAAATAAAATAAAATTTAACTAATATTTATATAAGGAAAATGGCTTAAAAAGAATTTGAAAATTGCAAAATCCTGAATATTTATCATAAAATAAGTTCTAAACTGCTTATGAAGTGTAGTTATTACCTTATTAGTTAAAGACAACAAACCTGATTGGGGATTTTCCAATTTTCATGTTCTTTTTATGTCATTTCCCCTTTATATAATGTATTATAATTATTTATAATAAAATTCAAATCCTATTTGTTAATGATCAATTAATGAATTTATGATTAAAACTAATTTTTTGCGGTTCCTTTATGAATGATAAATGATCTTATTAATAGTTTGTTGTTATGTGTATAGGTAATAACTTTAATTTTCAATGCAATAGATTATAGGGAAAATGACAAAAAAAAAAAAAAAAATATATATATATATATATATATATAGTCAAAATATATATAAGACAAATAAGAGTGATGCATTTCAATAATTTCAAATTCATTGATTTGAAATTTTGAATGGGTTATCGTTTGTCATGTCATTTGACATAAGGTTGTGTCAAGTCACCCCAAAACTACGTCGTTTTAGGGTTAGAGGAATTAATGAACTCTCAAAAAATATAGTTTTGGGGTTAATGGAATTAATGTCTTTTGGTAAAATTCATATAATAAATACAAAAACATCCTTAATTAATTCCCTTAACTCCCAAAACGACATAGTTTTGGGGTGACTTGACATAAGGTTATGTCAAGTGACATGACAAACAATAAACCCAATTTTGAAATGTTAACAAATGTGAAATTACAAAAGTACCATTACTTTTTATTGTTTTTTTTTTAAAAAAAAACCCTAAAACCCCTTGCCAGATTGCAAGTAGCAGCTCATCACTGGAGCTTGCAAGTAGCAGCTGATCATCGGAGCTCCAGTATCCTTGCTGGCGGCCTATATATATATATATATATATATATATATAATTTCTCAAGCAAAAGTTATTAATATAAATACTTAAGTTGTTAATAGCGATATTAAAGTTGTAAGTGGTAACCTAATATATATATATATATTTTTTTTTTAAAAAAAAAACTCTCATGCAAAAGTTGTCAATATGGATACTTGAGTTGTTAATAGTGATACTAAAGTTGTAAATGAAATATTAAACAAATATTAACAAATACCACATTTACAATTTTAGTATCTCTATTAACAACTTAGATATCCATATTGATAGCTTATTCCGAGAAATTAAAAAAAAAAAAAACCGTCGGAGCTTAGTGAAAGTTATTTGGAAATATTTAACAAATACTTAGTTTATAACTTTAGTATCGCTATTAACAATTCAAATATCAATACTGAAGACTTTTATTTGAGAAATACAATATATATATTAGACCGTCGAGCTCCGGTGAAATTTATTCAGAAATATTTAATAAATACCTCATTTACAACTTTAGTATCACTGTTAACAACTTAAGTATCAATGTTAACGACTTTTGCTTAAGAAATGCAAAAAATTAAAACAGAATATTAGACCGCTGGAATTTTGGTGAACAAATACTTGGTTTACAACTTTAGTATCACTATTAAAAATTCAAGTATCCATTTTGACAACTTTTGCCACGAGAAATCTTTTAAAAAAATTAGCCGCCCTTTAGAATTTTAGTATCATTTGTTATTAACAAATCAAGTAACTATATTGACAATTTTTGCTTAAGAAATTTAGTACACACACACATGCTTCAAGAGCTCCAACAAGCAATAGCCCGTCGCCAACAAGGATGGCAGAGCTCTATTGAAGTAGTCTTTGGAGCTTTAGTAGCCGGCAAGGGTTTTAGGGATTTTTTCTTTTTAAAGTAAAAAATAAGGGCACTTATGTAATTTTACATATTTGTCAATATTTCAAAATTTTAAATTAGTCAATTTAAAATTATTGAAATCTCAACGCTTATTTCTATTTTACATATTTTGATAGTGTTTTTCTGTTATTTTCCTGAAATTATTGGAATTAGGTGCTATTTTAAAATTAAAAGTAAACTAATAAGATTGCTAAGCTCATAGCTCGCAAGATTATATTAAAAATATGATGATCTTGTTAGCAAACAATATACAATTATATATTTTTATAAGTGCTATTCGAGCCCATGCATATCCTAATTTTAATCCACTCATGTGATTCAGCTAAACGCCACAAGAAACACAATGCAATTTAGATTTTAAATTCAAAACAATAAATGAATGATGTCGTGATAGGATTTGAGAAAAAAATATAAACACTATATGTTGTCCAAGATTTTAAATATAAAGATTTAATTAAATCATTTTTATTATGTTTTATTTTATAAGATAAGTGTAAGAATAACAATTAATTTACAGATAATCTCATTTCTTTGTTGTTTTTTGTTCAACATTTCTTTGTTACTGGCTCCTTAGGTAGTTAGTTGTTTGAAAATAAATGATTTAATATGTCATTACTATAACTGAAATGATCTTTTTTTTTTTTTTTTTTAGATTTATTTTTTTAGATTTACTAGTAACCGATTAGTCTACCATTTGAAAATCAAGTAAAAATAAGGTCAATTATAGTCTTTTCATATGGAAAAATTAGAAAAAAGGTGGTTAACACTTTTCTCATTAGTTAAAATGTCGTTTACACCACTTTTTTAAATTTTAAAATTATTTTAAAACTATGTTTATTGTTTGGTGCAGTTAGAAGGGGAAAAAAAGAAGGCAACGACAAGACAACAAATAATATTTATATATTAATTTATTATAATTATTGATAATAAAAATTTAAAGGGAAAATCCACCTCGGGGCCCAAATAACCAAAAAATTTGTTTAAAAAATCCTAAAAAAAGTCACATGTCAAAAAAACGCCATATGTCCTTTTTTGAAATTATTTTATAAAACGTTAGTTGTTAACGTATCTTAATATAGTTGTTAACGTGTATTGATGTAGTTATTAACGAGTACTAATTTAATTGTTAAAATATTATTGTTAAAGTCTACTAATTTAGTTGTCGATATTTCTTGATATAATTGTTAATGTTTATGAAATAATACTAGAAAAAAATTTTGGGACCTTTTTTAACTTGTGACTTTTTTTAAGTATTTTTTAACAATTTTTTACTAATTTAGGGCCAGGAAGGTTTCCCCAAATTCAAATCCTATTTTTTAATGCTCAATTAATCAATTAACTAATTTATTAATAGTATGTTGTCATATGTAGTACACGTAATAATTTCCCTTCATTTTCTTTTCATAACTTTCGTTTCTTAGGTTGCCAACTCTCTCTCTCCCCCTCAGACAATAAACGCAACTTTGGGTTTCTCTCTCCTCCTCTTTTCGCTTCTCTCTGAAAAAGCAACGAGACAAGAGGGAGAGAGTGTTGGCGAAGGCATAGCAAAAGCAAAAACTGTTCCCAGATCTCTCTCTTTGATATCCCGAGCAAGAACTAACATATACCTAATTCATAGACAAGAATTAGACGAAGAAGAAGATGGGCCATAACCAGAAGCCTTTGATCTATGCCTTTGTTGCTCGAGGAACTGTTATTCTTGCCGACTACACTGAATTCAGTGGTAACTTCAATTCCATCGCCTTTCAGTGCCTCCAGAAGCTTCCCGCCACCAACAACAAGTTCACTTACAACTGCGATGGCCACACCTTCAATTATCTTGTTGACAATGGCTTCAGTAAGTTTTCCCCCCTTGATTACCTATTTCGGTTCATTTCCTTTGGGAAAGGGCTTTCCGTTTCCGATGAAGAGGAGAGGTGTAACCGCGAAATTTTCTATTTGATTTGGATAAATTTCTCTCAAACCCATCAATGCTATTATTATTATTATCATGTATGGTTGCTTGTTCACCGATCTTGTTTGGCACCGATTGTTTCAGTTTCTTGTTGTGATTTGAATTTTGAATTTGATTTGTACTGTATAAGTAGAAGGAAATTTCAGACTCATCTCTCCTCTTTTCCCTATTTTTACATTTGGTTCTTTATTCGATGGGTACTGCATGTGTAGTTATAATTGTCGAGTAAAAAGCTATGTTAGATACTTAGCAAATCTGATGATCTACTCAAGGAAAATTCGGTGAGCTATTCATGGGAAGGCTATTGTATTTAAGTATGGCTCTATGATTGTGAATGGATTTTTGTCTTGGGATGAGGCACTGAGTAAATTCAAATATAGGATTATCATCTGTTGCCTATATGTTTTAAGTTTTTTTATCTAATTCCAATTGATTGACTATATGTCTCCAATATCAAGTGTTAATTTTGCATCGAGATGTCTAGTTCGGAGAAATAAAATATCATCTGGATATCTGATGATGGGGCATCAGTTTGTCGATACCAACTAACATAAGAAAATGGCGGAGAGTGGATTGTACTGAATCATGCAACAGGTGTTGTAGCTCACATTTTCCGAGGATATGAATTTACTTGGATATGGAGTTCAAAAATTCCATACTTCTAGCATGCTTGGACAATTTCAGGGGAACAGTAATATCCACAGTGGTCATTTTTTGCCCTCGCCTGTTTGGCCTTGCAGCTTTAAGATATTTTTCATTGGACTTATTGGGTTGTATACCCAGTTTTTTAATGGTAAAAAAATATGAAGACTGGAGTACACATGAAAACCAATACAGCATGCTTCATGGAAATTTCTTTGTATTTGTACTTCAATTTATTTTTGTTTTCAACCAGGCCAGCTACTTTTTGACAAGTAATGCCACTCAACCCAAAATTTACCGCAGCCCCTTACTGAATAATATGGTACAGCAAGAGTGATGGAAGACAATAATTCTTCTTAACATTGATCTATTAATGCAAACATTCAGTGTGTTGTATCATTTAGAAATCCTATATTGGGGCTCATTTCTTGTTGAAATATTATTCTTCTTCCAGGAGGCTAATCTTAGAAATTCTGAATTCTTGTATTGTGTTGATAAATTTCTGACATTCTGGTGTTTCGTTTCTTGTAGCATACTGTATTGTAGCAGATGAATCAATTGGAAGACAAGTACCCATGGCATTTTTAGAGCGTGTCAAGGATGACTTTGGAGCAATTTATGGTGGTGGAAAGGCTGCTACTGCTGCTGCCAACAGCCTTAACAAGGAGTTTGGGTATTTTATTTCTTTGCAAGTTAAATTTGTTTGGTGGATTTATTATGTCTTATTAGCTTAGCTTATTATGTACTTTGCTCTTTTCTACAGTCCAAAATTGAAGGAACATATGCAGTACTGTGTTGATCATCCTGAAGAGATCAGCAAATTCGCAAAGGTGAAAGCTCAGGTTTCAGAAGTTAAAGGTGTAATGATGGAGAATATTGAAAAGGTACAAAATTATAAATGCGCTTTGTAGCTGCTTTAGTTTAAGATGATAGCACGACATAAATTGACAAAATAAACTCACATAACAGAGTGCAGGCAGTGAAGCATTAAAATTATAATCTCTTATGAGAAACTTTGATAAGGAACATTTGTAACTTAAAAATGAGGCCTATGAGGTAGTATTGGCTTTATAAATGAAAGCTCATATGGTTATTTCTCTTTAAATTCATTGATGCGTATGTTTATTGAATATGCAGAAGGGAAATATTATTGACTTATATTTTTTCCTGGACGAAAATGCATTCACTTCATTATGTTTTATAGTTCTGAAATGATAACTGCTTGTTAAGAAGCTGGTATTTTTCATTTAATTTCATTTTCATATCTGATCGTCCTTGATTGAAATGTATCTTCTAAATATGAAATTTCAAAGTCAATTTTTTCTAAGAGCAAAATTTAATATGCAAAATGTGCTCTAGCAGTTAATTGTTCTTCCAAATTATATTTCTGTGCATTGTTAATGCTAACAAATTTTATGCATTGGAACGGTGTAAGGACATTTTAATTCCCCATGTCATATTGGCACCTGTAAATCCAACCATGTCTTACATGGATAAGCAGAGATCTCAGATGGTTGTACATAACAGAAGGAAAAAAAGGAAAAAGTGCAGCTTTATTTTTCGTAGTAATATAACCTTCAACGGTGTCTTATGTATGATGACATTGATATGTTTATAATTTATTTTAGGTTCTAGACCGGGGTGAAAAGATAGAGCTTCTGGTGGACAAGACGGAGAACCTTAATCACCAGGTTGGTGTGGGAAACTGCTTGCATGTGCAATGGCTCTGTTATTTTGTGTTTGAATGGTGTTGTCTTTATGAAACTTCCATATGCATGATCTGGATCATTTGTGAGTACAAAACTGCTGGTTGTGATTTTCAATGATGAAATTAATGTGTAGGGTCTATTTGGTATACCTGATAGACTTTGGCATTCCTAATAGAACGAAATGACTTGGAAAGAACAGTACAATTGAAAAAAAAAAAAAATAGTAACTATGGATTAAAAATAATTATCACATTCCCTCTGAGAAAGGGAAGGTGAATTGCATAGGTATCTCCTAAGTTCTGTTAAAATTACTAAGACTTTTCTTGGGTTTTCATGAAAATACATAAGTCTTTTTAATTTTCAAAATTAATAGTACTAACTTGTTTTGGAAGTTTCCTTTAATTATATGAACTTCTCTTCTGTGTCTAAAATTCATATTGACTCTGCAAACAAAGGATAAACTAAACAATTTTTATTGATTTTGTAAAAATTACCAAAACAAATTTCTCTCTCTCTCTCTCTCTCTCTAAATATGCCCTGACCTTCCATGGAAAAAAATATAAACAAAAGAGAAGCCTTTTAATTTCAATAGAATTTTGTGTAATTTAGTCTTGCTTTTTAGGGTAAGTCGTGTGTAATTTGTAAAATAAGAGGGAGATTTGTACATAAGTGTAATTTATCTTTAGATGCAGTCTGTTTAGGTTTGACAAATTAAAATTAAAAAAAAAAAAAAAGTTCACCCACCTCAATAACAAGAAGCCTTACCCAATAATAAGTAAAGGTGGCTACGTATTATACGATGTTACGCTCTATAAACAGAACAAATGATCATATAATTTAAAGTAATGAATAGAAGGATAGATATTATTGTGAAGAATATTATGATTTTACCATGAATATTGAAGAAAAGGGAGTTTAATAGTATAAAATCATCCGGAGTCTCTGACTGGATTTTCTTTTTTTCTTCTTCTCAGGCACAAGACTTCAGGAACTCAGGGACCAAAATACGTAGAAAGATGTGGCTGCAAAACATGAAGGTCAAGCTGATCGTACTGGGAATTCTAATAGCACTCATCCTCATAATAGTTCTCTCTGTTTGTCATGGCTTTCACTGTGGGAAATAAGCATATTATTATTCCCTGAGCCATTTTGTCTTTTTGATATTTCAAACTTTTTTTGTGATTATATTATAGGTGAGGAAAATATATTGAATGTTTGCCTTGGCTTTTGTATGTAGTGAATTTGGCAAATCCCATGTATTGTTGCTCTGTTATTCTCAGACCAGACTGAACGTTATAAGCATGATTTTTGCTAATATAATATGGGTATTTTTTAAGTTTCATTTCTGTTTAATATTATGATGCTTGGACACGGGCAATTGTACGGTATTATGTACACAAATTCTTAAATATATACTTTTTTTTTTTGGGGGGGGGGGGGGGGGGGGGGGGGGGGGGGGGGACCTGAATTCTTAAATATATTTCTTGAGAGAATTATATTTCTCTTAAATATGTATGTAAGGGAGTTGTAGAATTGTGGTTTGTGTTGTTAAAAAGTCATTTTTCTGAAAGTTTTCGTGGATTGAATACGAGAAACTATGCCTGAGGACTCGGAAAGCCATTATTTTACAGGATCTTGGTCCTTTTCCACCCTGTATATATATAATATATTCACATACACACCGATACACACACACACATATATATCTTGACCAAACTGCCCCTGAATATTTTTTTTAAAAAAAAAAAAAAAAATCCTTCGCTCGTCCCTCTTCCTTGTTTTCATGGCCAATGAGCAACGTTTTCAAACTTAAATGTGATTTTAATATTTTATATTTTCAAAATTCCAATTTAATTTATGAAAGCGAGTATATAATTTTTCTAATTGAAGTATGATGAATATGTTTTAATTAGACAAACATTATCTTTCAAAAAAGACACCCCACCCGCTCCAAGCACCTTGTGGTGCAATGGCATGCACGCCACCCTCTGGTGGCACTAGTTACGGGTTCGATCTCTACATACAAGCAGTGCGCTAGCCCCCCCCCCCTCTTTTTTTTTTAAAGTTGAGCAGCACCAAGCAATGTTAAAAAAAATTTGCAAAAATTAAAAAACCGAAAAGGTGGGGATTAAAACTCATGCCAGCTTACTCAATTCAAATGCAGTTCACTGAGCAAGAGCAAGAGCAAGAGCAAGAGCTGTGCAGTTCACTGAGCAAGAGCAAGAGCTGAGATCCATTTAGCTTCTAAAAATGTTGAGCAGTTAAGGTCTTGAAAACGTACAAATTAATGATAATATAATTTTCATTAAAAAATAAACAGTATCAAACCGGGGGGGGGGGGGGGATATTTTCAACAAAAAATTTCCTACACAAAAAAAAAAAAAAAAGGGTTCACGAAGGAGTTTATAGCTTCAGAAGACAAGCACCTAAATTTTTGTAGTGCTGCTCAAAACGATAGCATATAATTCCTCCAATCCATACACTTTCTTTTCCCAATGATCCTATATGATGGTTTTTCCTGCTCCATGAGTTTTTCACAAGTATTTTTGTCCTAAAGAAAGATAAAGACAGATACAATTCTTGTACATTATGGAGACCTATCCAATTATCCATACCCAACTTAGCCACCTAATCTCATATGCCTACTACATACCTTTTGGGTATCAAAACATTACCAGCTCAAGTAGCTTTTTTTTAGTTGGAATCGGACTGCGGTTCGACCCTGGCCATCCGACTGCAAAGAGCAATATAAAGGAATGAATAAAACTATGTTGTGAAATGTTATAAATCGCAAAGCAAAACAGATAGAGATGACGACGATGACAACAACAAAAAAACCTTATCTCACTAGGTGAACTATATGAATCACATGATGCCATTGTACTCTATCAAAAAATCAGATCTTTGGATAGATTATTAACCAAAAGGTCTCACTCTAGAGAAAAATAGAGATAATAGGACATATGACTAGGACTTAAAGGCCTCATCACGTCAAATGTAAAACAATTAACAATAAAGAAGGTATAAATTTCATGAATGAGGAGGAATGGGGAGATGGACATCCACACAAATATCTCTATTCATAACAAATTAAGCTTTTTAATTTCAATGTAACATGCCATAAGCTAGATTCTCCACTGTCATACTTCATTTGTACAGTCTGTCCTTTTAAGAAAACTATACACAATCACTTCTATAATTGTAGACAATTTGAATTAAAAACTTCATGGTGAGTGTTAGAATATACCTTGAATCATCTGGTGCTGCAAAATTCTTTGTGAAGGCTTACAACTTTCCACTTTCAAATCAAAGTCGAAATATATCAGTCTCATACATTAGTATCAAATAACTTCTTTTCTCTTAAAATCATCGCCCCATCCTCAAACATATCATTCATTTCACTGTGATTCCAACACACACGTTTGCCTCCTCTACAAAAACCACTGTTCATATTCACACCTAACCCAAAAGCTTGCTCTTTCTGCCTTCCAATGTTAAACTTTAGTTTTCCTCTTTCTTTTGCCAGCTCCATCTTTCCATCATTGAGTTCCTTCCCACAAACCTCATTGGTATGTAACACTTTCCTATTTCCCTCAATGCTATCACCACAAATTTCCGATGGAATTGACTGTTCCCACAATTTTTCACCATCTTTCCTCTCCTTAATCACCTTATCGCAATCCTTGTATGAGCTTTCGGGAGGAAAATCTGGCAGCCATCTTGGTATGTGAGAACCTCGTGGATTTGGTCTATGGCAACCTGTGGAAGTGTTTGAATCAATGGGTTGTACTGGATTTGGACATTGAGAAAAACTCGGGCAAGGAATTGGCTTTGCACATGGTAATTCTTTAGAAAGATTGGCAAATTTCATAATTTCTCTCAATGCTCCAGATCTAAGCAGCTCACGTTTATGCATCTCTGAAGCTGTGGGAAATCCCTGAACAGAGCATACATCATGAAAAGCATTGATGAGGTCAAAGAGGTTGGAGTTGGTGCGATTTGAGGCATTGGAAAAAGAGGCAGCTGATTTTCCAGTGGCTTCTAGATATTTTACAGCAACATTAGTAAAGGTTTCAAGAGCACAGAGCTGTGTTCTCTTGAAGCCAGTCGACTGACAGATCTTTGAAATAGCGACTTTTGCCACACCGAAAGATAAGTCTGATGGGGCTTCTGCCACTTGAACCTCATTATCTCCACAGTTCTTCTTCTTCCTTTTGGTTTTCGCCTTTAAGTTTGATTTCAAAGTGGATTTTCTGGTGCTTTGGTTTTGCAAAGGATTCATGGTAAAGAGTAGGTAGATGAGAAAAATTAAGAAAGAACAGAAGCCCTATGCAAAAGCTATGGTCAGCTACTCAGCATTTATCACTGATTGTAAAGCAATGCTTACAAGATACCAGCTCTTTTCTGCCAAACAAGAAGCATACTCACTGTTAGGACTAATCAATATTCCATAAGTATCAAGTTTGCTAACAATATATGCATTAAAAGCTTATTGACGACTATGTAACCTGAAACTCAATGCCTATAAAGAGAAGCAAATTTCCAATAGAAGGGGAAACAATGCAATCATTCTGATACAAGAAAAAGATGATTATCTGACAGGAATGATAAGTGATAACAACAAATGCAACATTATAAAACTTTTTAGATGAACGAGCTACTCAAGCAGCAATATTCCTGCATGCTAGCGGTTAAGAAACTGCTTTGTGAAATAAGATGCGAAACAATGAGAAACACTTTTCTTTCATCATCCACCACCTCACATTATTGAGGAGGAGATTGATCAAAGACAACCCCAACTGAAATCTATGAAACATGCATTGGTGATATCATAACCTTTTTAATTTTTGTTCCAGACACTTTAAGAAGATGCCTTAGTAAGCCAATTGATTTAGGCAACTCATCCAAGGCACTGAAGAATAACGCTAATAAGACTCTTGCAATTTACGATCTTTCAATCAATTACAGCGAAAAAATTTAAAACAAAGCAAGAAACGGAGCGGCGGCATCCGACAAAGGGTGAATAATGAACAGATGACGCGAGGAGCAAGTTCAAAGCCAGATTGAACAAATCAATTTCATCGGAGTTTTGGAGAGGACGGAGTTCGTACCTTCTTCAATACTAGCCGGAGAACAACACTCAGGGCTGACAACGGAGGACCGCTATCGACGGCGAGCTCAGCCAAGTGTGGGATGCCGAACCTGAAAAGGAATTTACCAAATGAAAGGGGTTTTTACTTTTTAGGGTTATCAAATTAGAAATTAACTGTCAACCCGTCTGAGCTTGCATCTAAATGGGAAGTTGCTGGTTGAATCCAGTTTATAACCTCCAGTCCAGTTCATGATGTCTACCTTTTAATTAAAAAATCAATAATTTAATTAATCCAAAAAAATATTACAATTACAAATTAATTCATTTGGCATAAAAACGTTATTCTCTTTTTTCCCCCATTAAATCAATACATTTTTCACAAAGATGTTAAAAAGAAATTGATGGTTGGATATATAAATTACTTGAGGCGTAATTAATTAAATTTTTTAAAAATTACTTTTATTAAAGTCAGTTAAGAGAAAGTCTGTTATTCTATACTCTTGAATAGAAATAAAGTTGAAAAAAAATTATTTATACACAATTAATAAATCAACCATATTACATTTTAATAAGGCAGTGAAGATGATATATATTAAGGAAGGATGAAGTACTGTCCTTTAAATATTTTTGAATTTCCTTTGGGTTAAGGTGCAAAAATACATATGTCTTTTCAAGAAAGACCCAATAGAAATACTTTTTTGGGTGCAAAAAGTCGCATACGTGGTTACAAATTAGGTGCAAAAATACAGTTTAATCGTTAAGTTTGACTTTGTTCTTGGCCGGGACGATGACGTGGCATTTCAAAGGTGCAAAAATAGCGTGTGATTTGTCGAGAAAGAGCGCCCAACAACAATTTTTTTTAATTTAATAATTTTATTTTAATTACTAAGGGTGCTAAAAAGATATTTAAAATATTGGCAGATCTTGAAAAAATACTTCATAATTTTGAAAAATTATTTTTAGATCTGAAAAAATATTTGGAGTCTTGATTGGTACTAAAAAGATACTTTGAAGTATTTTTGCACTAGTTAGTACGAAATACTTTTTTCAAAGATATCGGCCCAAGATCTTTTTTAGTCCAGGTCAATACTTGAAATATCTTTTCAAGATCCTAAAATAATTTTTCAAGATTATGAAGTATTTTTTTTACGCATCGATCAAGTATCCTGAAAGTACTTTTTAGTACCAGGTCAATACCACGAAATATTTTTTTCAAAGATCGATCGATATCCTTTTAGTATCGGTCAATACTTGAAATATTTTTTCAAGATCCTAAAATAATTTTTCAAGATTATGAAGTATTTTTTTCAGACTAATCAAGTATCCGAAAGTACTTTTTTAGTACTAATCAATACCCCGAAATATTTTTTTCAAGATCGGCCAAGATCCTTTTAGTACTTAGGTCAATACTTGAAATATTTTTTCAAGATCCTAAAATAATTTTAATTGAAGTAAAATTATTAAATTAAAAAAAAAAATTGGTGTTCGGCGCTCTTTTTGACAAATCACATGTGTATTTTTGCACCTTTGAAATGCTACGTCATCGTCCAGTCAGCAAAAAAAGTCAAACTTAACGGTCAAACGGTATTTTTGCACCTAATTTGTAACCACATAGTCACTTTTACATCCAAAAAAAAGTTTTTCTTACAAGGCATTTCCTCGAAGAAAAGACAAGTGTATTTTCAGACCTTTAACCCTTTCTCTTTTATAGAAGTTTTCTAAGTAACCAATAGGTGTTAGTCCTAGTGAAAAGGTTATAACCCCTTTAACATAAGGTTTTGAGTTTAAGTTTATGTGAATACAACAAACGTTTCTAAGGGAACTATATTGAACTTCACAATACTTGAATTTGTAATTTTGGTACAATTTTGTTCTAAAAGTATTTTAATAGTAGTAATGAACTCCAAATTTTAGGATATTGAATGCTATTGAATTTTTTTTCCTTTTTTTAGAATCTTTGAATGTACTAAAAAATTATTTCATGATAATAATTAATAAGTGCTACTTGAAAAAAAAAAATTTATCTCTTTAAATATTGAGTGTTAGTAAAAAATATTTAAGTAAAATACTCTAACCACCCTTGTTTTGCCTTAATTACACGGATCTCCCTATATTTTAAAAACATATACTTTAGTCAAATCATTAACACCGTTAAAGAATATTCTAAAAAGATTCTTCAAGTATATTTTTAAATTAAAAAACCATATTAAAATAAATGTTGTTTACTAATTTACCCCTCATTATACTAATTTACCCTCATTATACCAATTCCCTAATTTATCTTTTAATATTAATGTTCATTAATGATCCATTTAATATTTTTAATAAATTTAATGTAGAATAATTTTTAGTAATTTGTTTATGTTATAAATATTAATAAATTTTTCAAAATTTGAGTAATTATTTTTAAGAATATATGTTTAATAAAATATTCTTAAAAATTTTAAATTATAAGATAATTAATATGCAAATCTCATAATAATATCATTTCATAATTATATAACTTAATTGAATATATGTATGTATGTATTATTGCAAAACATCATCATACGTATTTAAAAATTACTTGATAAGTTTAATAAATAAAAGAGATTAAAAATTTAAATTTATCAAAAAATTAAATTTATAATGATAAAATTAATTAAATTTATAATATGATAATTTTAAGAGTAAAATACTCGACCACCCTCCTATTTTGTCTTAATTATACGACCTCCCCTCTATTTTGGAAACCCATATAAACCTCCCTTATATTTTGAGATTCTATTTCCATCCACCCAAACCGTTAGTTGATCGTTAAGTTTGACTTTTGAACCCTTTTTTTCTTCTTCTTCTGTTTTTTTTTTTTAAAATCAAAATATTCCTTTTCAAGTATTAGAATTATTTAAACACACACACGCATATAAGGCTAATAAAAATTTATACCACCAAAAATTTATTCTAATGAATTTTTTTAAATTTCTAATTTGTTAAAAAAAAGTATTAATTTTGATATTATAAATTAATTATGACTTAAAATATATATTAAACACATATATTTTTGTCAAATATAATGAATTATATAAGTTTGAGATTGTATGTGTCATTTAAAGTTATAATTTCATACTATTTTCACAAATATTTATCAACACATTTGATCAATCACATGTTTATTTAATAACTTACATGAATATTCAACATCATTTGTAATATTTATTACATTAACCAATTTAAAATCATCAAACAAATAACTATTTGTAAAGATAAAAATAAAAATTAAGGAACAGCTAAAAAAACTCTTAAATTCTTTAAAACAATTTTAGTCAAAACGTGTAGGACAAAATAAATATATCAACCATGTGTAAGTTTCTATATATAAACTTAGTTAAAAAATTTAGTTTTAAGGGTAAAATAGTAAATAAATTTTATTTTTATATAAACTTTAGTTAAAAATATATTTTTAGACTCTTTTTAGAATATTCTTAACAGAGTTAACTATTTGGATTTAAGCGTATGTTTTCAAAATAGAGGAGAGATATATGTAATTAAAGCAAAACATGAGGGTAGTCGAGTATTTTACCAAAAAAGAAAGGTTCAAAAGTCAAACTAAACAAGTCAACTAACGGTTTGGGTAGATGGAAATAGAATCTCAAAATATAAGGGAGGTTTGTGTAACATATGTTTAATTTTAAGGGAAGCTTATATGAGTTTCCAAAATAGAGGGGAGGTTTGTGTAATTAAGGTAAAACATGAGGGTGGTCAGAGTATTTTACTCTAATTTTAAAAGTATGACAAATATATACTAATTTGTTTAAAATTTTGAATAAAGATATGTAATTAAATTATTATTTTATTGCCAAAGATTACATAATAAGTAGTAATATTTATTTTATGGAGGGGCATTTTTGTCAAAATAATGAGTCAATGTTGTGATTTAATGGTCAACTAACGATTAGATGGATGGAAGTTGAATGTCAAAACTAGAAGGAAAATTTATGTAACATATATGTTGATTTTGAGGGAGGTTCATATAGGTTTTCAATGTGCTAAATGTAACCAAACTCAAACAATAAGTAAAGAAGTGAAAAAATGATGCACATTTTTTGACAAAAAAGGGCCTGATTAAAAATCTGGTGAAACAATAAGGACTTGATGAAAAGGATAAAAAAAATCTACAAGGAGCTGATTGAACCCAGATGAAAGTATAAGGATCTAATAAAAAAAAAAAAGTAATTTAATTAAAAATTGGTTGAAACTATGAAGGGCTGCAGATTAATTATCCATTTTTTAACCCAAAAGTCAAAACCACATCTTTTCATGTCTAGTGAAGAAATTGATTAAGTAATTAAGACTTAGCTTCAATTTAGAATTCAGTTTATACATGTAGTTGAAAGGAAAAATAACAGAAAATCTAATATCCAAATCTAAATCCTAACCCAACCAACAAACGATTCATTGAAGTGGTAAGGGGCCTCACCTTCATAAGGAAAAGAACACAAATTCAAATTCGGAAAAGCGTCTTATTGGGAGAGGTGATAACCCTTTACCTTCTAAACCTCGAAGGAACCCTATCTAAATCCTAACATAAAAGTTCAAACGATGGATATTTGATCTGATTTTATATTTTCAACTTTTTCTGCCAATATTTTTATTTTCTTAACTACAAAAAATAACTATAATAATTGCATGCAAACATGCCAACAAGATGTTATATCTCAATGGTTTAAGGTTGATCCATCACCTCAAATTTTTTTCTAGGTGTGTTTAGGCACTTTAAAATATTTTGTAGTACAATTGTGCTCTTAAAAATATTAATTTTTTCAGGAACAATTGTGTTTTTAAAGTAGCTCTTAGGAGAAATTCTAACCTCATCATTTAACTCTTCAAAAACCTTGTTAAGTCACAATGCATATGGCACTCGTAAGTATTTTTTTTTTTCAATATTTTTAATGGTGTTAGACACATATAGAATAATAGTTTACAATGTTTTATAAACCATAAAATACTTTAGAATCTTGAGTGAATTTTAACGGTAATTTAATTCAAGGCACAACTATTCATTTAATCTTAGGAGCATTTTAATCAAATCAAGTTATCCTTAATTGCAAACAGGGACCATGATTCTTTAAATAAAACTATAATATTTAAAGGGTTAAGGTGTAAAAATACACATGTGCTTTTGTTAGAGGAGCGTCAAGAAGCAAGTGTTTTTTTAAGGTGCAAAAGTGACTATGTGGTTACAAAAAAGGTGCAAAAATACCATTTGATGTTAAGTTTGACTTTGACCATTAAGTTTGACTTTTTTTTGACGGGATGATCACGTGGCATTTCAAAGGTGCAAAAATATACATGTGATTTGTCAAAAAGAGCACCTAACACCAAATTCTTTTTTTTTTTTTTTTTTAATTTAATATTTTTAATTTGATAATTTTATTTTAATTAAAAGAAAATTATTATTTCCCTGGACGGTGAATTTAACACCAACTCAAGCTTCATATCTATATATCTAGTCTCCAAACCAAAATCACCAAGGAAAGAAAAAAATAATCTCAAACTTTTCACCCCTCATTCAAATCTCCACTTATCAGAGAAATTTTTCACTGGCTCCTTAAATTCAATAAAATTATATCCACAAAACAAAATACAAACGAAAAATTGCACACCTCTAGTTTCAGTTTGAGTTTCAGATCTTACAAGTTTTAACTCTCAATTCCAAAGAGAAAACCAGTACAAGAAAAAAACAAAAAATAGGGGTGAGGGTGATGATGGCAGGGGTTCCAGTGGTAGGGATTCCGCAATGGGCAGATCAGAAGACAAACGCCAAGTTAATAGCGGAGGTTTAGAAAACAGGGGTGAAGGTGACGGTGGAGGAGGGCGGCGGCGACGGCGAGAGGGGAAGAAATAAGGAGAAAACTTAGCAATTATTAATTAGAAAATCTAATAAGGATTTTTTTAGAAAAAAGAAAATAAATTATGAAAATAAAATTTTTACCGTTTTTACCCATTGAATAAGCCCCCTTCTCAAAATGACAAATCAGAAGAAAAAATTTGGCTTATAGGAAAAAATAAATACCTAGAAAAATAATAATTTTCCTTTAATTGAAGTAAAATTATTAAATAATAAAAAAAGAATTTCGTGTTAGGCGCTTTTTTTAATAAAGCACATGTGTATTTATGCATCTTTGAAATGCCAAGTCATCGTCAATCAAGTAAAAAAAGTCAAACTTAAAGTTAAAGTCAAACTTAACTAGTCAAATGGTACTTTTGCGCGTAATTTAAGCACGTATGCGACTTTTATACCTCAAAAAGACTTGCCACTCTTGGGCGCTCTTTTGACCAACGCACACGTGTATTTTTACACCTTAACCCATATTTAAAAACTCGTAATTGTAATTCACCGTCCAATACCATCCATAACTATCATCTTCCCTATATTTGTGTCTAGAATTTATATGGATCCAGTTAATTTCCCCAAGAATTCAAAGTTAATTTGGGGCCACGTGACAATAACATAAGGGGGAGCAAATCTAGCGTGGACTCAAGACAAATACTCTCTCTCTTCAATTTCTAGGGTTTAAACGACACTGTAGCATCACATGACAATTCTATTCAAACTCTTACGACAAATATTCAAATAATTAGTAATAACGATAATAATTAAGAGAGCATATAAAAGTGTAGCCATAATTGGAGTCCTACATAAGAGGCCAAGATTAAAGCATTATTATGAAGCAGCAGAAAATTGTCACTGCCCAATCTTACGCTGCCACCTGTCTCTGCCCGTGATGGTCCTTTTCCCACCGTCTCTGCTTGTGATGGTCCTTTTCCCACCGTCTCTCCGATCGTTGCTGCAGGGTACGTGCACTTCTCGTAACCTGTCATCACCATCCACCACCAGTCCACCACCCACAATTTAATTTCTTCTCCTTTTTTTAAATTAGATAAATTTGTTTTAATTATTGATTTTACAACATAATTTCGTTAGATTACTTATTCCTAATAAAAATAATTAAGATTACTATTTTACTACATGATTTTTTTGGGACAGAATACATATAATATTATGAAAAGACATAATTTATCTTCTGTAAGAACACGCAATAAATTATATTAAATAGGGTAAAAAAAATGTAAATCAGATACACTTTATCAAAATACAAAAGAATATATCTGGGAAAAAAATTGAAATAACAATCTGAAAAATTGATTTTGAAATATGCCCAGAAAACAATTTAAAAATATTAAAAAAATAATGACTGGAAAAATATTAAAAAGACTTACTAGGGTCAGTGGTGGTGAGCATGCCGGTGCCGGCAAAATCGCAATCGGAGTCATGGCGGCCGGACGCCTGATAATATGCGTTCATTGCATAGGCTGCGTGAGACCTTACGTTGTTGGGCTTAAAGCATGGCCCACCTTCCTTTATGGGCCTACAGTCTATTCCCTTGCTACATACATAGTCTAAGTTTCTTTGCAACGCCTCATTGCTCACGTTCGTTTTCGCCACGCACCAGTTTCTCCCTGAATCCGACGATGGTGCCGTCGCTGTTGGACCGGATGTGGGAACAACCGCCTGTACACAATCAAAACCCAAATTAACAACACTACCCTGTTTTTTCAATAAAAAGGCCGTTTTTTTTTTTTTTTTTTTTTTGCCAATAATAAATAGAACAGTTCAAATTAATAGCAGTAGCCCAAATTAATAAATGGCAGAAAGCCGAAAAGGTACGATAAAGAAATTTTTTAAATTATTTCGTACGAAGTTATTTAGATAAAAATATATTTTTTTTTGTTATTTTTAAACATATTTATCAAATTGCCCCAGAAAAGCCTGCGACCTTTTTGACTTTTTGTGCCATGCTTTCTCGCTTTCCCATAAGCAGAAAGCCAATCCAAATGACGAACCAGCCCCTGGCAAGCTAACTATTCGGCGACATAGTTTAAATGCTGTACTAGTGTACTTAAAACAAATTATATTTTCGAAAATGTGTCCATATTTTATTTTAATTGAAGAAAATTTAAAATAATTTCATTTCAACCAAACATTCCTCATATTAAGAACACTATGAATTCAAGGAAAAAAGGGAACAATTTGAATTTATAATTGATATATAGATATCTAAAAATTGCTAATTTTCTAAGACTGATATAAAAAATTTAAAAAATATATTCTTTCCATATTAAATAAACGATTTATGTAAAATATCCTTCTTAAAGTAAAATACACCAAATTAAAGGGCTACTTTGGCATTTCAATTTTTTTGCTCAAAACTACATTGGCATTTCGAATATAATAAAAGAAGCGTTTGACTATTATATGTTGAAAGTGGAAACTGAATGAAACAACAGCTGGATTTCATCAGACACCATAACTCCAAAAAAAGCATAAACGTTTCTAATTTACAAATCCAAGAAAAGAGCCGAAAATTACGGATTTACCTGTTCATGTCTGAGGAGACCAACGTTGTAGACAGGGGTAAAATCGGAATTGAACACTCCGTAACTCTGCTCTGAAACACCAGGCTTGAGGTTCTCATTGAACAAAGAGAAGATATAAGTGTCAAAGGTCCTGTTTGGCATCAATGGCGTCCCTTTCCCAGAATTCACATGCTTAATCAGATTCCCATTATACGATACCGCATTGTCCACACTCGCCGCGGGTTGATTCGGGTCACCCGCCCAAGGCCAACCCGTTTCCGCAACCACGATATCTACGTCCTCGTATCCCACCTTCTTCATCGCCGAGAAAACCGCGTCCATTTGTGCATCAAACATGTTGGTGTAGTTAATCCTTGTCACCTCGTCAAAAACACCGCCGTTTGGTTTAAACAGAGCATAGTTTAGCCTTTCGGGTGGAGCGGATTG
The DNA here is from genome assembly GCA_019022655.1 of Acacia acuminata. Taxonomy (NCBI): domain Eukaryota; kingdom Viridiplantae; phylum Streptophyta; class Magnoliopsida; order Fabales; family Fabaceae; genus Acacia; species Acacia acuminata. The sequence goes on from JAFJYI010000326.1 coordinate 729,482, forward strand.
GAGCCCGAAAAAGGGGTACGGGTTAACCATGAACGGAGATTTGGTTTGTCTGTGATACTCGAGAATCGGGGCAAATATGGCCCGGTCGTACCCGTGTCGAAACTGACCCGAACTTGGTGGCTCCGACGAGGCGAGAATCCCCAGTGAGTGAGGTGTGGAGACTTGAACGTGAGTCACGTTTGCGAGGGTTAAAGCTGAGTGAAGAGCTTTCATGGCGGGTAGGAGATGAGCGATTAGGGATTTATCGGAGGTGGCGAGGATTTCGTTGCCGACGGCGATACGGTTGATGATGGTTTTGGGGTGAAATGGGAGGATGTTGTCGGCGACCCAGGACTGAGCGGCGGGGAGCTTGGAGAGAGAAGGAATGTCGCCGTTGCCGACGGTGACAGTGACGGCTATGCCGGTGTTGGCGAAGGCGCGAAGTATGTCAGGGCTGGCATCGAATATTTTGACGCGGTCAATGTTGGTTTGGGATTTGAGGAAGTTGGCGACTCGAGGTGGAGGCGGGAGGTTGCTAGCGACCGTGCCGTAGTTGACACCGATGGAGTAAGGGGCGGCGCCGGCGATATTGCAAGCGAAGGAGAATAGAAGAAGGAAGGAGAAGTTGAGTGAAGGGTTGGCCATAGTTTCAGAGGGAGAAAGGAAGAGAGAGAGAGAGAGAAGAATGAGATATGAAGTGAAGAGTGAAGCGGGAAACGTTGAGTGGGAACTAGGGATGACAGAGAGAGGCGAAGTGGGCCCGTAGGGATGGGATTTATGGGTCAAAGTGTCAAACAGTAAGGTAACGGGATGAATAATCAATTAATGAGTGACCATAATAATTAATAAATAATGAATATATTAATTACTCACTCGTTGGCTAAAAATATATATTAATTACTCATACCTTTTTCTAAAATACAAATATTTTAATTACATAAATTAAAGGTACAAATTACAAAATCTTAGATCAGTTTTCTCTCCTTCCGTATATTAGATATTGACTCCATTCTATTAACAATTCCCAGCTTGTTTTAGTATTAAATTTTTTATTTAAAATTTTTAAATTTTGTCAGGTATTTTTCTGGAAATTTTTCTAAAATTAAAGATTTAAAAAAAAGGTTAAGATACATCCAGTACATTAAATATTTTTAGAGATACATCCAGTACATTGAATATTTTTAGAGATACATCCAGTGTATTAAAGTACTTTGTAGTGCACTCAACACCTTAAAATATTTTTTTCAAATATGTTCAGGACCTTAAACTATTTTTGTTTTTATGCATCTAACACTGAAGTATTTTTTCCGTGGGTAGCGAGTACCCTAATTGTTGAGTGCAAAATTGTATAAAAACCTACTCAAAATAATTGATTCATGTGAAAAAAATGCTTCAGAATGCTAAGTACACCACAAATTACTTTTAGCCACTAGATGCACTTGAAAATTTGCACTTTAACCCATTAAAAGTACAACTTATTTTTAAAAACACCCTTATTTTTATTTATATCTAAAGTGGCAGTGGCGGATCTAGAAAATTAATTAGGGGGCACCGCAGTAGTGGGGGGATTCAAGGGCAGTGCCCTTGTTTCTAAGGAAGGTTTTAAATGCATTAAAAAAAATATATATTCATGAAATCAAGTGAATACGATGATGTGAAAAAAGAGGCAATTATTTTACAAACTTGTCATTTAGAAAAAGCAAAGCTAAGATACATTAAAAATGCATTACATAAATTATAATGAAGGGTGGGCACTCAATAAGTTTAAGTACATATATCTTAATAACAAAAGCATATTACAATAAAAATATTTACAATGTTATCCTTCTATGCCTTATTTTTTGGAATTCTATTGTAATTGTCTTATTTTCAATGCTACAAAATACATCTTTTTCAATATAAGGTATTAAACAATTATTCAACCATTTTTACTCCATCTGATTACGAATTGCAGTCTTGATATATTAAGGGTGGTTACTTAATTTGAAGGTAGACAATCATTCAAACATATATTATTATTTTTTTTTTAAAAAAAAAAATCTCATTTCCCCCAATTCAAGGGGCAATCTTATAATGTGGATCCGCCTATGTAAAGTGGGACATATTGAAGATAATTGACGGGAACGTTTTGGAATAGTGCGATGGCTTCTGTGGAGAAGGAGAAATGAGAGGATCTTCGAAAGAAAAAAGCGTTCATGCTACATATTGGTGAAGGAGATTCGTTGTTTGCTGAACTATGATCGACTTGGCTTACTATAGATGCGAAGAAAAGTTTTCTACTTGTAACGTAGTTTAGTTTTCTTTATATTTAAAAGAGTGTAATTAATATATTATGTTTCACTATATGAGTATTTGAATTAAAAATGATTGTTAACTTAATAAATTTGTTTTAAATTAAAAATAACTCCAATTTTAACATTATTAAACAGTTTAATTAAGGGATAAAATTGACAAACAAGCTTTACTTGCTTTTTAAAAATCTTTTAAAAGGTGACTTGTTTCATGCACCACTTGAAACATACATATGTATAACTATAAAAGACTAGAGGAACAAATTTCAAGCACGACATTATTCCAGGCTTTGGTTTTACCGGTTTAGGTTGTCCCCTTGTTTGTTTCTTTTGGAGTTTTCTCTAGATATCTGTCCTCCAATGGCTATGACCATTAACCAAATTATTTTAATATAAAATTTTAATTAATATTAATATATATTAACCCATCACTACATGCATAGTGGAGATTTAAATTTCTTTACACACACACATATATATCTTATTTTATTATTAAATCATACATTACTACACTAATTTCATGAAAGATTAATTTTATTTGTTTCAAAAAAAAAAAAAAAAAAAAAAAGTAGAAGGAAAGTAGCGTTATACTCACTCTGGGTATATTTGTAACTCCATTGAGTAAATTTCTTGTATCATACAAAGTGAAAAAAGACTGATTATATTTTTTATTTTTGAGAAGAAAAGACTGATTATCCTCACATACGTGCCTCTTCGAAGAAATGCGATTCTTAGAACTTAAACTTGTGTTCTCCTCTTGACGGGATGATACCGTTTATTACCTCAACCAGTGGCAGAGTCACACTTGTTCTTATGGGTGCAAGTGCACCCATAAATTTTAAGAAGATATATATATATTTTTTGAAGGGACTTTGTAACAAGTTGTCTAGGTGGTGTGGTGGTAATCTCACTAGTCCCACACTCCCACATTAGATCCCGTTTTCAAACCCATGCCTGGACAACTTTATTAACTATTTTTAAGGCATGGACTTGCGGTGGACTATCTATGATAAGGGTTTAAATCAAGTGAGGAGGCACAAATGATGGGTAAGGACAGTGACCTATCTATGAAAATTTTTTGTGTTCTCATTGTTTTCCTTCTTCTTTTATGTAGGTGTTTGGTGTTGAACCTATTGAAAGTGCCGTGTTCTCTGGTGGACAGCCTGATGAGTTATAGCATTTGTTATATTCTTTTACTTCTTCATTGATATTTGACTTTTTAATATTTTATCACATAAGAAACCATAATATTTTTTCCTTGCATGTTGCTTTGGAATTTAATTGTGTAACATCGAGTATCGTATGTCATGAGATTAGAGTATATTGTTCTATTTAAATTGATTTATCGAAAATACTTTTCAATTGAACACAATTTTTGGTCCTAAATTTTACGAAGGTGTGGGTTGCCTTTTATCCTCCTTAAAAAAAAAATTTCGAGGCATCATTAATTGTACACTCACAAATATTACATCCTAGTTCCGCCCACTGACCTCAACCAACATCTTGTTGATATCTCTTACCATTCATGAATCATATAAAATGTTAGAATTTTAATATTAAAGATATTGACGATAGATATATAAAAAGATTCAGTGATGTAAATTTTATTTCTTTATTATAATAATTGTAAGTTTCTGGAACTTTATGTATAGAAGATTATTTTGTGTAAATCTTTTTATCCTGGAGATATTCCATGCCATGAATGACATAAATTAAACAAAAATAAAGGGAAAATATAAATTATAATGTAATTAGATCTAGTAGAAACCAAAGTAGTTTTTAATATTTTATCATTTTTGTTCTCTATTGTTTATTTTTTTGAGACTGTCACTTATTTATTATCGATACTTTACCATTGTTGCCAACCACTATCGCATCGCATCAGCGACGTCCATCCTCATGTCGCTTCAAAAACTGATTTTGCAAAACAACTATCCATACAATTTTTCTTGTTTTTCTATTTTCAATACTTGTTTTTTAAAACAATTTTATAAAACTGCTTTGAAAATAACAGAAAATAGAAAGAAACATGCCCTAAGTCATTAATTTGGTGGGATTTGTAGACTTTAAATAGGAGAAAATTTTTGTAACTAATAACTAGACCTAAATGTCTATGCTATTCAACGTGTTATGAAAGTAGTAGTAGATACTCAAGAAAAACACGCCCAAAAAAAAATTTAAGGGCATATTTGTTTCTATTTTCTTTTTGGGTAAAAGGAAAGCAAAAAATACACGTGTCTTTTACCTCTAAGAGCGTTTCAACACCGTATGCTTTTTTGAAAGCAAAAATACATACGAATTTCCAAAACCGGTGTAAAAATATCATCTCCGTTAAAAAGTTACTAACCTCCATTATTACAATTTGAAAGTACTAAAATACCCTCAACATTCATCCTCTTCCCTTCCAAATTCATCATTGACAGTGTTAGGAAATATTCATATGTTAGGAAATATGCATAATTAGTCTTGATTAGTCATAATGGGCCTATTAACTCTAAGGCACCTCTCTTGTGTATATATAGCTATCTTGTGTACATGAATGTAAAACACATTAAGACTATATTCTTTGTTTATCTTCATGGTATCAGAGCACACAGGTTTAGAGTTTAGGGTTGCTGATTCTTCAGTATTTTTCTGCCCGTTTGTGCGTTACAGTGAGAGAGAGTGTGTGTGTTCAGGTTCTGTTTTAGGTGCCTCCTAGGTACACGCGCCACACTAACGGCGTCTCCACCCTCCGATCGGTATTTCCTAGGTGGTCCGATCAGCTTTTGGCCGGTGCGTGAGCCTCACGCGCCGTCGACAATTCCGTCGTTCTTCCACGCGCTGGCGCGTGAGTCAATTTTTCGGTGAGTTCTCGGTGCTTTCTTCGCATTTCCGGCGTCGACTTGCTTTCCTCAGTGTCTTCCTTTACTTTCGTGGTGTGGGTCTCTCCGGTTAAGGACTAACAGAGGTACTTGTGGTATTTTTTCTGCTGGTTTAGCCTTGATTTGCCATCCGGTGGTCGTTGTTTCTGTGTTTGGTAGTTGGTGGAGTTTGCTTTGCTCGTTCCGCGATTGGTAGGCTTTGGTGGGGCTATTGTAATCTGCGTTTGGTTGTAATCTGCGGTTTTCCTTTGTGGTGGAGTTATTATTTTGCTCCTCCGTCTTGTTGGTTCGTTGTTTGGTGTTGGGTTGACGTCTCTTTGGTGACCATTTGGTGTATTTGGTGCGTTTTTGGGCGCTGTTTGCTGCCTTGTGCATTGTTTCTTGGCTTCTAGGATGTGTTCTATCGCCAAGTTCAGTATTTTTTTTGGTGTTGTATTCTGCATTATTTGGTCCAATCTGAGGTATTGGGGTTTTTTGGTTACTGTCCTCTCTGATTTCACGGTATTGGTATTGGGTGTTGTCATCTTTGGTGATCTTGCTCGGAGAGTGTATTGTGGACCTCAACTTGGTTTTCTTTGGGTGAGGATCGATGGCTGCATCTACTTCTCACTCTTCCGTTGGTCGTGCTACAGGTAATATTGCTTCTAGCCTTGCTACTTCTTTCTTGAAGTGGGTCATCGATTCCGGTGCTACTGATCATATGACAGGTAACCACCATTTGCTTTCCTCGTATGCACCTTATGCCACGCCTTCTAGTATAACAATTGCCAACGGTTCTTATTCTCGTGGTCTTGGCTCTGGCACTGCCCAACCTACTCCATCTGTTCCCTTATCCCATGTCCTTAATGTCCCTGACCTTGCCTTTAATCTTTTGTCTCCTAGCAAACTCACTCGACAATCAAACTGTTTCATCACTCTCTTTCCTGACCATTGTTTGATTCAGGATCTCACGACGAAGCGAGTTATTGGTAGGGGCTATGAATCTGGCGGTCATTACTTTCTTGAGGATCAGGTACCACGTTCAGTTGTTTGCTCTGGTGGTTCGTCCCCTTTTGACATTCATTGTCGTTTAGGTCATGTGTCTTTGTCTTCTTTAAAGAGGATGTATCCTCAATTTCATAATTTGTCATCTTTAGAATGTGAGTCGCGTCGGTTGCTAAACATCATCGTGTTCATTTGGCACCTCGTGTTAATAAACGAGTTGCGTCTCCTTTCGATTTAGTCCATTCGGATGTTTGGGGTCCATGTCATGTCGAGTCCAAGCCTGGTTTTTGGTACTTTGTTACTTTTGTTGATGATTTCTCTCGTACCACTTGGCTTTATTTAATGAAAACTCGCTCGAGTTGTTTTCTCACTTTTGCAATTTTTGCAATCGAAATCAAAACTCAATTTGGTGTCTGTGAAAACCTTACGGAGTGATAATGCTAAAGAATATTTTTCGCTCAATTTCAAACCTATATGCTCCAAGATGGCATGCTTCATCGTCCTCCGTCCGAGATACACCGGCTCAAAATGGTGTTGCAGAACGTAAGAACGACACTTATTAGAAGTTGCTCGGGCTCTTATGTTTCAAATGAATGTTCCTAAGCCTTTTTGGGCTGACACTGTGTCTACTGCGTGTTTCCTTATTAATCGTATGTCCTCCCTGTCCTTAATGGTGCCACTCCATACACCACCCTGTTTCCTTCAAAACCCCTATTTCCTATCGATCCAAAAATCTTTGGTTGTGTGTGTTTTGTTCGTGATGTTCATCCCACTGTTACCAAACTTGATCCCAAGTCTCTTAAGTGTGTCTTCCTTGGGTATTCTACGGTTCAGAAGGGTTATCGGTGCTACTCTCCCACTCTTCGGTGTTATCTTGTGTCTATAGATGTCACATTCCATGAGTCAACTTCGTTTTTTCCTGTCTCTACTCCAGCCCCATCTCCTGTTTCTACCGATGACACTTTCGACAGTCTTGATGATCTCTTGGTTTATACAGTTCAGTTACTACCAGTGCAAGCATCTGACTTGGCACCTGCTAAACCACCTATCTATCATGTTTATAGGAAACGCCCTAGGGCGAGTAATGTTGACGAAGAGGTTAATGACCCACCAATGACTGCTTCGATGTCTGATCCGGTATCCGTTCCTTCCGCTCCTACTTTTACACCAGCAACTATGCCTGATATCCTTGATACTCCCGATCCTTCGCTTCTACCTCTGACCCAAACATAGTGTCTGATCCTCCTGATGACTTGCCTATTGCCTTACGCAAAGGTAAGCGTACTTGCACTTATCCTATTTCTTCCTTTGTTTCTTATAACCATTTGTCTCCTCCATCTTGTTCCTTCATAACATCTTTAGACTCCCTCACCGTTCCCACTACTCTCCAACAAGCCTTAACTCATCCCAGTTGGCGTGCTGCGATGGAAGATGAAATGGTGGCCCTTGATAAGGCTGGTACCTGGAATCTTGTTGATTTGCCTCTTGGTAAGAAGGCTATCGGGTGTAAGTGGGTGTTCACAATCAAAACGAAAGCTGATGGCACCTTGGAACGTTTGAAAGCTCGGCTGGTTGCTAAGGGTTATGCTCAAACCTATGGTGTTGACTATTCGGAAACTTTCTCTCCTGTGGCAAAATTGTCTTCTGTTCACCTCTTCATTTCTATGGCAACCACTTATGGTTGGGATCTTCATCAGTTGGATGTTAAGAATGCGTTCTTGAATGGTGATCTTCTTGAGGAAGTATACATGGAGCAACCACCTGGTTTTGTTGCTCAGGGGGAGCGTGGGAAGGTATGCCATCTTCAGAAGTCTTTATATGGCTTGAAGTAGAGCCCTCGTGCTTGGTTTGACAGGTTTAGCTCTGTGGTTAAGAAGTTTGGTCTGATCCAGAGTAAGTGTGACCATTCTGTGTTTTATCAACATACAGATGCTGGCATGATTCTGTTAATGATATATGTTGATGATATTGTTATTACGGGTAGCAATGCTTCGGGAATCTCATCACTTAAGACCTTTCTTAATTGTCATTTTCAAACAAAGGATTTGGGTCTGTTAAAGTACTTTCTTGGGATAGAGGTTATGAGAAGTAAGAAAGGCATCCTTTTGACACAGAGGAAATATGTTCTTGATCTGTTAAAAGAGACCGGGAAACTCGGAGCGGCACCAAGTAGCTTTCCTATGATTCCTAATCCCTTCTTGGACATGGATGACCGCATAGCGTTTGATGAGCTTCCTGAGGATGTAAGAAAGAAAGTTGATCCGGAGAAGATCAAGCCGTTTGTCTATCCTGAGAGATACCGTAGATTAATTGGGAAATTAAACTATCTCACAATAAATCGCCTCGATGTGACCTTTCCAGTTAGTGTGCTTAGTCAATTCATGAATGCACCAACCATTGCTCAGTGGGAAGCATTGGAGCATGTCTTACATTATTTGAAGGGCTCACCTGGTCGTGGTATACTCTATACAAATCATGGCCACAACAAGATCGAATGCTTTTGTGATGCAGATCATGCAGGGTCAAAGGCTACGAGGAGATCAATCACAGGATATTGTGTGTTTGTGGGTGGAAATTTAGTATCATGGAGGTGTAAGAAGCAAGATGTGGTTTATAAGTCGAGTGCAGAAGGTGAGTATAGAGCCATGTCTCAGTCAGTACAGGAAATTGTATGGATTCACCAGTTAATGAAGGAGGTTGGTCTTGCCACGTCATTACCTGCGAAGTTGTGGTGTGATAATAAAGTCGCTGCTCTACACATAGCCTCCAACTCGTGTTTCATGAACGTACGAAACACATTGAGATTGATTGTCAATTTGTACCCGATAAGATCAAGGAGAACTTTATTTCTACAGGGCATGTGCGTTCCAGTGACCAAGTGGGTGACCTTCTGACTAAGGCCTTAAATGGGACTCGGGTTGACTATCTTTGTAACAAGTTGGGCTTGATTAACATCTATGCTCCAACTTGAGGGGGAGTGTTAGGAAATATTTATATTAGGAAATATTCATATGTTAGGAAATATTCATATTAGGAAATATGCATAATTAGTCTTGATTAGTCATAATGGGCCTATTAACTCTAAGGCACCTCTCTTGTGTATATATAGCTATCTCGTGTACATGAATGTAAAACACATTAAGACTATATTCTCTGTTTATCTTCAACAGGAATCTCCGCCACCACACCTAGATTTGGAAATACATACTTGTATGAATACTCAGGTATTCCAGATGCAAAAATACCATCTCTAGATGCTGAAACCATGCTACTCTTCCTAAATCCATCAACCCAAAAAGTAACGCGCTTTTTCCAAAAGAATAAGTAGAAGAAGATTGAAACCCAGAATAATGAAACTGTGAAAGTGAGAAGAAATCATTCATTTACTCTTGAATGGGATTAGAAGAACAATAAAGACATCAAAGAATATTTAGGAAAAGAAAGCATAAATCAGCTTGAGGTTTCAAAGCGCCACAATGCTAGACAAGAATTGAAATTGCAAACGCATGCCAAATCACCAAAATCGAAATCATGGAGGTTGCCGCCGCTGACAAGGAAATGGTGGGTGGAGGTGAAGAAGCAGAAGATCGACAGAAATTGTGACACAATTTTGAACATAATGACAGAATCGAACAATCTCTGGAAACCATAATCTTACACATTTTGGAAATTTTGAACCGAAAATCACGAAGGTAACAAGACAATTGTTGGAAAATCTTGAGTAACTAAGAATTCGGTGAATCGGTTCTTTCTTCAAGCTTAGAACTCGTAATAACGCAAGACTCATGATGAACAAGTGAGAATCCACAAGAATCACGGCCTTTACAATAATCTCGACGTTCCTTCACCCGAAACTCGTTGATGGCTTAAGAATCTCAATGGGGCAATTGAAGCGATGTAATTATTACAATTCTTCCAAGCATTTAATTCCCCTGCCAAATCACCGAAATCCTCAAACAATATCTGGAATGACAATGTTCTAGGATTCAGACGGGGGTAGTGGGGTAGTTTTGGAAATTAGAAAATCTTAACATTTTTTATTTTTATTTTAATATGGTGGACCCTAGCACAAAACTAACGGACCTTAACGGAGATGGTATTTTTGCACTAGTTTTGAGAGCTCATGTGTATTTTTGCTTCTGAAAAAAAACATATGGTGTTGGGCGCTCCCGGGGGTAAAACACATGTATTTTTTCTCCTTTACCCTTTCTTTTTTTAATGTCAACACAGTTTATAAAAGCTGGTTTTGAAAATAAGTTTTGAAAAAAAAAATATTATTTGGATAATGATTTATGAAAACAAGTTTTGATTTTTTTAAAAAAAATAATTTTGTAACGTGTTGGTATCGTGGAATTTGCTTGTTCCTTTTTTATTTTTTGTTTATATACTAATAATTTATCATTCATTAATTTACCTATATTCATTTATTTATTACATTTTGTCAATTATTTTACTTATCTCTTTAATCTTTAATGACATTATTAGTGCGTATTAATTTTCCTCTTTTTAGTGATTGATTTGTTTTTTTTTAATTTATTATTATATATTTGATATTCATTATTAAGTATTACAGTAGTTTACTTATTCATGATAACATAATTCTTACCTATATTATTGTTTGTGATTGTTATGGGTTATGGAATTAATTTAGCTAGGTTATGTTCTTAATGTATGTGATCAGTTGGATTTTTGGTTAGCTGGTAATGATTCTTTTTGTTTTTTTTTTTTTTCCTATGATTTTTAACAGAAAGCTAGTGCTGCTCCTGGTCATTCGATTGTCCAGGTTTGGATGATGGAGCAGGGTCCAGCACCATAAGCCGCGCCAGAGGAGGGTTCAGAGGAAACGCAGGCCCCACCAGAGGAGGCCCAGAGGAACCATTTGTGGCCACTCCATGAACACCTAGGTCATCCTCTCTTGAGGAAGAGGCCGAAGCCGGTTGGTATATATACATGATAAATGCATTTAAGGGCCCAACTACATACGTCATAAATGTATTTAGGATGATTCCAACTTTGACATCAATTCATGTAGGATGGTCATATCAAAAAAAAAAAAAAAAAAAAAAAAAAAATCATGTAGGATGGACCCCTCATCCTTGGATGCAACCGGTAAAAGGATCCGTCATTCTCACCAAAAGAGGGGTTTGATTACGAAGTTAGGCAAGCGCGGGAGGCATTCAGGAGTGCATGAAGAACGATAACCCATGCTTAGGTGGATGTATGTGTCTTTCTTACTTGAATTCATTGCGAGTAGGTTCCAAGTGGGGCCTTTACATCATGTGGATGGCAACCCCTCTCCTAAATTTTTATTATATATATAAAAAAATCTTGTAGGATGGACCGGACTCTTATACCAATTAATATAATAATGATTTCTGAAAACAAGTTTTGGAAAAAAAAAAACATTTAAATTTGTCAAGTGTTGGCATTTTGGAATTTGCTTGTTTGTTTATTATTTTTTATTTATTAATTAATAATTTATCATTCATTAATTTACCTCTATTTATTTATTACTTTTTTCTCAATTATTTCACCTATATCTTTAATCTTTAATGACATTATTAGTGTGTTTATATATTAATTTTCCTCTTTTTAGTTTTAATTAATTGATTTTTTTTATTTAAATTTATTAATATATATTTCATATTCATTATTTGTTATTACAATTGCTTAGTTATTCATGATAACATAATTCTTACCCATCTTATTGTTGAGATTGTTATAGATTATGGATATTAATTAAGCTGGATTATGTTCTTATGATTAGTTGGATTTTGGTTGGCTGGTAATGGTTCTTTTTGTCATTTTATAAATTTTAACATAGAGCTTGTACAAGGTCTAGTAGCATAAGCCCCGTTAAAAGAGGGTCCAAAAAAACCGCAGGCATAGCCAGAGGGGGCCAAGTGGAACTACTGGCACAGCCAAGGTGGTGAGGCCACCCCATGAACACTTGGGTTACCCTCATGAGCATGGTAGTCAAAATCGCGCTTAAAGTGCAAAAAACGCCGCTTTTACGCTTTTTTTCGGGCGAAACGTGTTACGTGGTGGAAAAAACGCACCAAAGGTAAAAGCGTAAAAAGCGCCGTTTTAAAGCGTAAAAGCGCAACTTTTTTGCAAAAAGCGCCGAGTTTACTAAGGGACTTAAGTGAAAGTTTTAAAAGTTCTGGAGAGGGACTAAAGTGAGAATTTTCAAACTATTTTGGGGTAGAACTAAAATTTCAAAAACATCTGGGTCCTTTTCTGTAATTAATAAATAAAGATCATTTTACCCCTAATTACACTTAATTCAATACAAATGTTCCTAACTCAACTTAGTACTTAATCATACAATAATGTCCCAGAAAATGCATTAAAAATCTCAATTTAATCATGTAAAATCATATAAAAAATATGGTTTGATCAATGACAATGTTAGACATTTTGATTGATATTGCATTGATCAGTATATGTGTGTATGAAGGCAGGTACCTTATATACATATGCAGGTAAAAACTCCGTTTTATTTTACGATTTTACGTTTTACGATTTTTCATTCTCCTTCCGTTTTTACGTAAAAACTACGCTTTCACTACCATGCTCATGAGGAAGAGGTCGAGACCAGTTGGATTGAGCCGAATTTGATACCATTTGATGTTGAATGGACCTAACTACCAATTGATGTTGAATTAATATGAGATAAATAAACCCCTCAATCCTTGGGTTCAATTAGTGAAGGGGCCGGACTTCCTCACCTAAAGGGAGGGGGTTCGATGCTGGAGTTGGTCAAGGCGCTGGGAGAGACATCCTAGGGGTCTATGAAGCAGTGGTAACGTTGGGCGGGGTGGAGGCATGTCTACTCTCTAACCCAGTATTCTCTGTGGACTAGGCTCCGGGTGCTTCTTGGTTGGATTATGGGTGAGCCCAACCCCTTTTCTAAAATTTATATATATATATATATATATATATATAAGATAAATAAGCTCTTATTAAACAATAGCACTTGAGAAAGTAATATTCATTGTCATAAAATACTAAGAATAATTAAAAAGAGAGTAAAATAAATCAACATCCCTTTATTTATCTTAAATTATAGACCTCTAATTTCTATTTTGAAAATCAATATGGAGCCCAATTTAAAAATATATATATATTTATTTTCAAATTTCTTATCATACTGTTAGATTGATTACCTTATTACAAGATTAATTAATTAATTTTACAAATATAAATTTTTATTTTTAAATAAATTTAATCTCGTTCACTTGTTAAGGCTTACTTACGAAGTAATCTTTTTTAATACATATGTTAGCTGAATATGTATTTTCAATTAAATTATAAAATAATATAATTCAAATTTTTAAAATTTATTTCATAAAAAATATGTTTGTTAAGAAAATTTCTCAAATTCTTTATCAAGTTGTTAATATAATTTAACGTAAAAAATTTCTTAAATTTTTTACATTTAATAAAAAAATATGTAATAGATCATTAATAAATATTGATATTACATGATAAATTAGGGATTTGATATAATGAGGGGTAAATTAGTAAACAAGATTTATTCTAATATGGTTTTTAATTAAAAAAATCTACTTCAAGAATCTTTTTAAAATATCCTCTAACGATGGGAACACTTTGGACTAAAATGTATGATCTTAAAATTGAAAGGAGGTTTATATGATCAAAGTAAAATAGAAGGGTGTTAGAGTATTTTATTGTTAAAAAGGACGATCATTAAAAACAGCAACAAAAATTGTGACTAATATAACTTTTGAAATTATTTTTCCAAGGTTAGTTCTGGTTCCTTATTTAAGAAAATATAACTTTTACTTTCTAAACTTTTCTTTAGTCTCAAAATTGACTTATATAATTTGTAACTTGTAGTTTCGTTGGCTTAAGATAAAGAAATTATAGGATTTGAATTGTTCTGAATCAATATAATATAAGGATTGAATTTCTCTGAGTCAAAGTTCAAAAATTTAGTTAATAATTAAGGAAAAATTGGGAGACCGAAATAGAATATTTCATGTGAATTATTCCAAAAAAATAACATATTCAAATTCCAACAATTAATATATATTATTGCTGGGGATAGAGCAGATATTTTGCCATACAACCCATTTCATTTACTAACCTTTTTTCCCAATCAAGGGAATCCACTGCTGAACAGTTTATAAATGAGATTCAATTTGTACTCCAAGAAACAAAGTGGGGAAAAATGGACAAAACAAAACTCATGTATTTGCTTCATGTTGTTTGGTTTTCTAATTTGTTTACATACAGGGTTATGTAGGACTAGATTGTAACTTTCTTCCTCTACTTCTATGACAAATCAAGTTAATCAATCAATATCCACATTACGCCAAAGAATCTCTCTAATCCACATTACGCCAAAGAATCTCTCTAAGTTTTAAAATCTCTCTAAGTTTTAACTCCTAGGATACTCAAAAACAAGGCCTTCTGCAACACTTCTGGCCCTTCCATGACCATAAAGCTTATTAACAATGGCCAATGCAAAATCTGTGACAGAGGCAAGTCCCTCACTAGTTATCAGCTTGCCATCAATAACTACCTTAGCACCATTTGTTGTTTCATCATTGAGCTTGTCCACAATGGAGGGATGAGCTGTAAAGCTCTTTTCCTGGAAAATCAACATTATCTATATTATGTTTTGGCTGAGAAATGGGTTAGGAATCAAAGTTGAAATAACTGAGTTTCCAATACCTTAAGTAAACCTTGTTTATGAAGGATCAAAAGCGAAGAGGAGACCGCCCCAGAAATTCTTCCAGATGCATTTTGTTCTTTGAGAAGTTTTTTGAGAACTTTAGATTTGATTAACCTATTAACGCCATCGGTTCCCCCCTTCATGACAAATTCAACGTCAACAAACATTAGGTGCAAGATACTATCTCATGTCCTTAATATAAGAACTAGATAACTAATTTATGAATTTGAAGAAAATTAGTTAAGTTAGTTATTCGTAATAAATATGTGTTGATTTTCTTAAAATAGTTTCTTTAATCATGTGCATTGGAACTACCTTTGATGAAAAATAATCAATAGGGATGTTTTGAGAGAAATCTTAAATTTGGGAATTTGGATTGGGATATTATATTTAGTGCCAAAGTGATTATTTACCTTCTAAAATCAACTCTAGTTAAAAACTTTGAAAATTTATAGGCTATATATGAAGAAATCTATCTCACCGGAAGAATGATCAAATCATGTGCTGACTCTTGAGCATCATTGATTAGTATATCAGCAATTATTTTGGTTCCTCGAGAAGCCAAAATTTCGCGATCCTTTTCTACAGATGCAACTCTGACATTGGCTTTTGCTCGCTTTAGAATATCTGCAATAACCACTACTTCAATCTCTTCAGAACCATGAGCCACTGGTAGGAGAACCTGTATATCATGTAAAGTAAGATTCATATTGCAAGATAGGGCTACAGAAGACTCGTGAATTGAATATTCTCGTATGGCTTACACTGGGGGTGTGGTGGCCAAGGGCCCACTCAACTGTGTTGAATTCCTTCTTGGCTGTAGCATCATCATTGGTACCCCCCAACAACTGTTGCAAGAGAAGAGTATTAATCTGCTATCCAATTTTTGGATTTCAGTTTCACTCAAGTTCATCTCCGCCTTTATTCTCTTTCTACTCTACTCTTTTCCTCTCTGTTGATCTTTTCTTTTCTATTCCTGAATTCTTCATCAAGTGATCACATAAAAATTTGGCGTACCGAAGAAACGAGTCCTTGCTTTTGTCCGGAGGGAAGAAAAAAGAAACAAGTTCTTGCATACCATCCTTTATAATCAATTGCTAAATTTAGTTTTATTGGATCATGTTCTTTTTATTCCCTGTTCAGCATTGCATCAATCTATTTGTGTGCATGCTGATATTTCTTTGCCTAGACCAATGAAAACAAAATGCATTCTAAGAAAGCTTCTAACGAAATCCATTTTAGGCCTGGGGTTTTGCTTTTATTGTTAGGAATTGAAGTCCAATTTCCGTAACCAAAGGAAGATTCACTAACTAAAGATAACAGCTGAGCATGACATTCATGAAAAGGTTAGACTTTGCTCAAGAGTATGACACTATACCAACAACTCTCCAACTTCTTTGGCAGCTGACTCCCCAAATAGCTGTTCTACCAAGGATAGAGCAAACTGAAAAGTAGTTCCAGGGCCACGGCTTGTAGTAAGCTCTCCGGAAACTTGAATATTTGATTTAACAGCCCAAAATGTTGGAAGCTTGTCCATGAATGCAGGATGACAAGTCGTCTTGCATGAAAAACTACATCAAAATTAGCCAGTGTTGACCAGCAAGTATCATAAGAATTGTAACAGATGTTCATCCAATTAAACTACCTTCTTTTTTCTTAGTAGACCCCATGGCAAAAGAGTGACCGCTGGAGCAGCACATATAGCACCATAGAGCCTCTTTTCCTCTGCTTGCTTGCAGGTAATTTTTCGCAGGACCTCACAATCCCTTAATCTTACTGAACCAGGCATTCCTCCCTGTAAGACAGGAGATCCAAAATTATGTTGACTATGACAGTAAAATCGAAGAGTCAATTCAATCAATTATAACTTCATGACATGCTGCATAAGATAAGAGGAAACTCTAATATACAATTGACCTTGCTACAAGGGCTTGAACTTAGTGCTCACGGTGTCAAAGACTATGGATATGGATAACAGATTTTGCTGATATCTAAAGTACAAAACAGAACAGCCAACAATAATAGTTTTCCAACATACCGGTAAAGCCACAAGATCAAAAATTTCTTCTGAGCATGTCGAAATGTCAGTATCAGCAACCAATTTGATGCCCCCAGCAGCTTCAACTTCAAGCTGTGGCTCCACTGATGCCACAGTGACCTCTGCACCGCTCGGCGCAGAACATCAACTAAAATAACAGCTTCCATTTCTTCAGTTCCAAAACCAATAGGAAGCAATACCTGATTCATTCACAAGGGAAAATAAAAATAAAATGAAAAGGTCCCATAAATTGCAAAATTTCTAGGGCATTCAGCAGCAGTCAAGGAATGTGAATTAAATCCAATAAATTTCCAAATACAATGAACATTGAACCACCTTTTTTAGAGGAAGGGAGGATTCTAAAGTTTTAGTCACAGTTGTTGTGGGTTTAAGAGGAGAGATGGACTTTGAGAGTTTAGAAGAGCGTTTTGAGGTGGGTTTCCTCTGTCTTTGAGGGGTTACAGAAGAAAATGATATAGAGGGAACTGTAGCTACGGCAGCAGAAGAGAGCTTTGTGGGATGCAGCAGCATTGATGACAAAGACTCCATCTGCAGCTTCACCTTCGCACGCTTCAAAGAAATCCCAATTGTGAGCATAACATTTGTAGTGAAATAATAGAGAGAAATATAGAGAAAATATACTCTCAAATGAATGGGTTTATTCATATGCTCATTAGGGTATTTATACATAAAAGAGAAGACAAGAGAGTAATGACTCATTATAATGATTGATTCCATAATCGCCATAATTCCTATAATCCCGATTATATGCGATATTAATTAATTATAATATATTTACATTGATATATTTCCTAACCCCCTCTCAAGTTGGAGTATAAATGTTCATCATACTCAATTTGTTACAAGAAAACATAAATCCAAACAAAATAATTTTCTTCCTAAGAACCTCTTCACCCAATTTTCACATACTCTCCCTCAAGTTGAAAGCAGCTTGAATGTGAGCAGAAACTAATCACCAATAACTTGCTTCTTCATGAGATCTTGAAGCAAATAGCAAACAGTCTCACCAAAGACCAAATAATACTCCAAAATGTCTCACCAGAGACCAAACACCTCACCGGAGGCAAAACGACAAACGGGTCACACAAGGACCACCAAACTCCTCACCAGAGGATGCAAAGTACAACAAATGCCAATGAAATTACCCAACCACAAGCATGGCATTCAAGACAAAAGAGCACTTCACGAACGTACTGGAAAACATAACAAACGAAGAATCCAGCCCTAGAAACAAGTGAACGTGCACGAAACAAAATGCCATCTGTGCTAAAACAATTGAACTGAGTCTCACAATGCAACCTTCGAAGCAAAGAACCGGCCTACACACCCCGAGAATGAAGGCTTGACGTCGAAGAACACCAGAAAATGCAGCAACCAAACAATAGAGGAATCGACAAACACTTTCTCTCTCCCCTTGTGAACAGTGACGAGTAATGTCACTGTTCACGAACCACCAACATGGATAGAACCAAAAAACAGCAAATCAACATAAACTAAGGAAGTCAAAACACCGAGACCCAGCAAAACAACGAAACTCAATTGCCAAACGTAGTCTTCTAAACATGAAACGGCCTAGTCTTAGAAAAAGAAGATCCGACCCCGGCTAAGGAGCCAAACCAGAAATAGAGATGACACGAACAAACACTAGAAATTCACAAGTGTGCCGGAAACTGAAAATCTTGCTGGAAGTAAAAACCTCACCGACACACACACTCTGTCTAGCCACTGTCACTGTTCACGTGACAATACGGTTCACGCTACAATGACAGCGGCTACCGTAAAACTCAAATTGGCCAAGAACTAACCAAGCTTTGATACCATGTAGTGAAATAATAGAGAGAAATATAGAGAAAACATACTCTCAAATGAATGTGTTTATTCATATGCTCATTAGGGTATTTATACATAAAAGAGAAGACAAGAGAGTAATGACTCATTATGATAATTGATTCCCTAATCGCCATAATTCCTATAATCCCTGATTATATGCGATATTAATTAATTATAATATATTTACACTGATATATTTCCTAACAACATTCAATCAGTCAGTGCCTATATATAAATATAGTGCGAGTGTGTGACTACAATTAGGGATAATAATAAACAATATATTTCTCCTTTACTGTTAATTTAACTCACTGAACCCAAGCGGAGCAATTAAATCATGCAACTAGTTAAATGGAGCTCTTATGTGCAAAATAGATCATATGGGCTGTCCGAGTCCAAACAGCAATATTACAACTAATACATCAAGTTTGCCTAAAATAAAAGACTATACTGGTTTTCTCCTGATCCAAAGTATACCTAGGCTAATTAGTATCCTAAATAACTACTACCTCCAATCCTTAATATAAGATCTAGTTCATAATGTAATTCGCACTATGAACTAGATCTTATATTAAAGATCAGAGGTAGTATCGATTAATAAGAGAACCTACATGCAAAACAACCAAACTGGAACTTCCCATGATTCTATAAAGGACAGAAGTAAAACCCAAAATTCTAATTAGAAAGAATTCCTAAACTCTTTTTGGAAATTAAGCAATGACAACTGCACACTTGAAACCCAAACTTCTCCAAGTTAGAAATCCCAATAGCCAAAAATTGTGATTTTTGGACGTGGTCAATTTTTGCTACTCAACCAAATTGACATCAACACTTTGGACAAGTTTTGACTGTCAAATGTGGATTGTCCAGACACCCATAATCTTGAAATAACCATAAGCTCAAACTATGAAAGTACTTCTACAAAATTTGTTCTCAATATCACCTCTCCCAAGATACAGTCATCATGTAATCATATGCCAAAAATACTTACCATCACTAGTATCACCTCCAGATACAATTAAGCAAGTATTCCCTCTGACCATCCTTAAATGACAAAAAACTCACATGACAACCAAAAGAACACATTTTAACACACCTACACATATGGTCAATATTTACCTAGTCAGATGGATTTTAGAATTCACCAACTTTTACTGGATATGTTAGATAATAAATTACTTCAACTAACATCAACATACAAAAATTTCATAACTAGATTGCCTCTACGATAATGCAGAAAATTCATCAAAGTTAGTTCTTAACCAGTTTCTACTGAAAAAAGTTCTGATATTTTGGGCTAATTTTGGAAACTCATACCTTGAGCTCCATAACTTTAAATTCAACCGACTTTGGGTTATTTTATATCCGTATCCATTCACTCTATGCCATAAAAAACTCAGGGCGAAAATTTTGTAGTTCAGAGACCTTATTCAGAGATAGTTCAGTAAAGGTTTTAGACTAAAATTTGGATAGAAGTGACTGGAAAATGACAGAAAAATATTTCAGTTAAGATTTCGGACTAATCGTAACAAATTTGGGATGCTAGGATCTTAATAAGATATAATGGGCTGCATAATTTCACCCCAAAATGCCACTATCTGCTCCCTAAAATGCATCCATTCTCAAAACTGTTTAGTTTTGCATCTAAATCTTGGCGCTTTAATCACTTATAGGGCATTTTAACCGTTTCCAAACCCAACCAAGCTTTACCAAAATAATTTCAATAGGTTGAGACATTCCAAAATTGAGGAGATTAATGTCCCAGGTCAAAATTTGACCCACCAACTTCTTATTGACAAAGCAGGTTGCTAATTCAACAAAGATTGAGTTTGTTGGATTCTAGACACCCTTCGACAGGTTTAAGAAACTTAATTATTCCAGTCCATGACCCTAACATACCTAAATCAGTCCCACACATAGAACCAAAACTAAACCATAGTGCAAGCTAAATGATTCAATCAACATCTTGATTTTTGTCTCAAACGTCACATGCACAATGCTCCGTCATCCTACAGCACAAATCCCGAACTGAAACATACTTATGGTTTAATTTAGATCTTGCTATTCCCTACTATATTCCTCCTCCTTTTTGTAAATTAATTATCATCCTGGGAACAGAAAAACAGCAACAGGAGCAGCAAGTGGAATGAAGTAAAACTAGTTTCACATGCTAGACAAAATTCACCCATGCCCATATTCATATGGTTCCTATATTCAATGCATTGGTCACGAATAGAGCCCCCTCCATCAACAAAAAACGAACAAAGAAAAAGATAGCACGCCAAAACATCACCAGAATGATGGAATATGGAGATAATTCAAAGTCCTAATTTTATTTAGGCTCCCAGGCACATAACAATTCAACAAGTTCAGGCTAGTTAAATTCATTCATTTACTCTGGTGAAACATCGGATAGAATAATTAAAATTTAAAAGATGACAGCACTTCTAGCACAAGAGTTATTCCACAATTAATAACAGAACTTCTGAGTTTTTGACGTGACTAAAATTTCTAAGACACAGAACAGTACACTGTACACATGAAAACAATACAACACGGAGCAACATTCCAGCGTCTAAGAACTAACACAATTCACACACATATATCTCAACCAATAGCAAGACCAATTTCATATGATTTCCCCGCAAAGCAACAAGAACCGAGAACAAATAATAAGGCTGAAACTCAAGACAGTATTATTATCGAAGGAAATCACTAAGAAGTCACAATCAAAATCTGTCACAGCGTGAATTTATTCACCCAGTGAAGATGCAAGAAGGGAAAGAGCCAAAGCGTCTTATTTGAAGTTTGAGTGACTGTAACGTGTTTGGACTAGAGAAGGGGAAGGAAAATCCATAAAAAAAAAAAAAAAAAGAAGAGGAAAGTTCAAGAGAAAGACGATGAAAATGAAGAAGATAAAATGATGCATTGAGAAGAAATTGCAGAAATAAGAAGAAAAGAGGACAAATATTGAATGCCTCACTTATCATTTCTCATCGCAAGCGAACCTGTACCTGTCTGTCTTCAACGCTAAAGTTGTCTTCTCGCCAACACTAGCAGCTCAGAACCAAGAAAGCTTGCTTTTCCGATTTCGTTGGAGTGGAAACTGGGAAGAAGATATTCTTTTTGGAGGAGGAAGGTCTTCAATCCCCTGAAAATGAAAAATGTAAAGAAGGGGCTGTTTGATTAATTAAAAACGAAAAATATCCTGTCTGCTCTTCATATTTTTTAATACATAATAAATTTAAGTAAACATACTTCAATATTTATTGCTTTGTAATTTTATTTTTATTTCCTTTGGTAAATCCTATATTTTGTTTATATTATTATTCTGATTTCGTCTCTTTCCCCTCATCTCCACTCCCTCAATCAAAATCGCATTGCATTTTTCAGTGATTGAAATGATAATTTATTTGATTTTTTATTATTTAAATATTACTAATTTTAGTTAAAGATAAACATTTGGAGAATTTGAATTATATTATATTATATTAATTATGGTCAATATGACTTTTGGTTGACCCCCGATTTAACTCACTAACTATTTACCCAGTTTTGCCTCGCTAGGGTGGTTCAATAATAGGTCTGGTTTTTAAAGACCTTAGTTTTGGGAAGCAAATGTATCATGGAAGCAAAGGACAAATGTTGTTTGCATTTTCACCATTTTTTTGGGACTATGTAGCAATTTTGCCTCTGAAATATACTACGAAAGCAAGGTTACTCGAAAGTTTTTTTTTGGAACAATATTGCTCGGAAGTCTAAAAATGTGGTAATGTTTCCCCTCCAGTTAATGTACCTCTAACGATCAAACGTTAGTTGACCTCATTGTCTTGACGTGGATTGTCTACGTGGTATTTTTCTCACTTTTTTCCTATTAGGTACTAATTTTGCCCTAAGTACACATCCGAAAGCAATTTTTGCTTGAAAGTTTTTTTTTGTCTTATTGTTGCCTCAAAAGTCTAAAAACGTAGTAATGTTGCCCCTTCGTTAACAGCCCTAATTTATTGTATTTAACACTTTTTGTAAGCTTTATTCTCTTAGTCATCTCTGCTTACAATGCACTAGAGGTTCGTTAATCGTTCACGTAGATAATTTCGCAAGTGAGTGATTACTTTTTGGAAAAATTCGTTTGAAGCTTGTGATGTACTCGTTAGATCTTCTATTCAGACAAATTCGTTCTTATTTTTTGTTTGATTTGTTCAAAACATTTTTTTTGGATAAATTCTGCAGGCAAATAATTATTGTTTGATTGGGGAATGCCTGAGATGGAGGACGCTATGGGGGAAGAAGGAGTAGGTTATATTTACTTTTTTTTAAAAAAATTAATTGTCATCCCTACTCTATCCTATCATGATTATAATTATAAGATTGAGTTGACTTTTTTTTTTTGAGAAATTAATAAAACTAAGTAATTTACTTAATCATACTACCTTCAGTTCTAATTATAAGATCGGATTGACGTTTTTAGAGAGATTAAGAAAAGCTAAATAAGTTATTTAATCAAATCATATGTTTTTAGACTTTTGGGGCAACATTGAGACAAAAAAAATAATAAAATTCAAGGGCAAATTTGCTCCAGTAGTGTACTTAGGTGCAAAATTATTACTTAAAAAAGTGACAAAGATGTCACATAGACAATTCACATCAACATAATGCGGTAAACTAATATTTGATCATTAGGGCTATTAACGGAGGGGCAACATTGCTACGTTTTTAAACTTTGGGGCAATATTGCTCCAAAAAAAACTTTCAGGGCAACATTGCTCCTAGGCATCTACTTCAAAGGCAAAATTGCTACTTAACCCCCCCTTTTATAATCATAAGTGTGCCTTTTCCCATGTTTAAGACAACATTCATCACTTAAATTTGTTAAGGTAGTATTTTTGTATTAAATGAGACAATGGTTTAACGCTTAAGAGACTAAAAATATATTAAATGAGACAATGGTTCGAACTCTGCCGCCCCTCCCCTACTATGTGTATCACACAAAAAAAAAAAAAAAAAAAAAAAAAAAAACTGGATGGAGTACTTTATAAACTCAAAGTACTAAACTGAGATTTGATATAAACTTAAAAAAAAAATTAAGTATATATTTAAGCCCTTTCCGCCCTTTCGTGTAAGATATATAGTGTATTTAAGATAAAAATATTTTTAGCAGAATATGGCAAGAAAGATTTTAAAATTTATTCTTTTCTTGCCATATTTAAAAAATGTCGTACTTATATTAAGTTTCTTATTGGTAAAATGACAAGTAAAGTACCACTTAAACCTTAAAACCCTGTTAACAACAATAATAATGTGATTTAAAAAAAAATAGTAAAGTAATTGATAACTTATTTTGTTAGGAAATCTCCTATTTACAATTTTGAAATTCAAATATTATTTTCTTAAGATTTTACCTTTGTTTATATCAATTATGTCACGTTTTCGAATTACATATAATAATGTGTTCTACTTTTTAAGCGGGTTTATAATTAAATGATAATATTTCTAAAGTAGAACAAATAGAACACATGATTATATGTTATTAGAGAATTTTATATAATGGATAAGAACAACTTGAGCAAAGAATTATCTATTTTAAAATTAATCACATAATTGAAAACGGGCCAATTCCGATGATCATGGGTTGTCTTCGTCTGTGACAAAAAATTTGACACCCAAATCAAAATTGCTAAGCGAACCAATTCTCAATTTTGTCTCCCTTTTGCCAACAGATTAAATATAGGGTCTACGAACTCCTTTTAAAAAATGCACTCACCATTATGAAAAAGTGACTATAGAGTTTTAAAAAATGTGCAGCAGTGACAAATCTGTAAATTATTTAACTTTGACCATTGTGCTTAATTGCAAAAATATGCCATTTTGTTTTTAAAAAAACAAAAAATCAGAAATTTTTTGGTCCAAATCACACTTTTGAATTTTTGTCACCCCTTTGTTTTGGAAAATTGCCCAAATACTTACGGGAGTTGCTTATGCTCTTGGTTGATTTTTAATGAATAGATTGATTATTGCTCTTAGAATTAGCACTAGGATTAGTTGAGTTAATGCATTTTGACTAGGTTAATGTTCAATTAATCTTTGTGAATATGCATTTAAAAGAAAAACTTTGTCGGAAGGATTTTGAGCCTAATTTCCATTAATGTGTGTTTGCCACTCATTCTAGTATACTTCTAGAACTTGTTTAAATTATTTTTCAAAATCACATTTGCATTTAAATTAATGAACATGATATGTGCGTTCATTTCATCACCCTCTGTCCCAAACATAAACCTATACATTAATACATTGTTAACCCCATTTGAGCCCTTCATATTCCAAAAACTATTACTGATTCATGTATGTGTCTCATTAGCATTGGATTGACATCCAAACATCATCAAATCCCCCCCCCCCCACACACATATATAGGGTCAATATGTAAAAATACACATGGGCTTTACCCTCAAGAGTCGCAGACACAAAATGCTTTTTAGAGGTGCAAAAATACCCATGAACTCTCAAAATTGGTGCAAAAATAACATGATCGTTAAATGACCTTACACTCAATATGGAAATACCAAAATACCCCTGAACTCAAAAAAAAACCCCCTCCCCAAACTCTCAGTTCATCCCTCGGCTTCAGACTCGGAGGCTTGGGAGGAGAAGGTTTCAAGCAACCCTAAAATACAAATTTACCAAAACAGATAAGCAATTCATTGAGAGGATAGGGGAAATTTCAATTTACAATTCTCTTAAAAAAATTAAGAATGAAAAATTTGACTTCTTTGTCACAAGCACATGAAACTTGTATCACAAATTCTAGGTTCTTCACCTTACCTATTATCCTCCTCTTTTCTCTTCTTCCTCGATCTCATAGGTTCTCATCTCTCGTAGCGTTTCAAAATTTGAATTGCTTTTCCTCCTTCAACCACTCTCTCTCTCCCTCAACATCTGCACACCTTCGCACCGTCTACTCAAAATTCAAAATCTTCCTCCTTATAGAGATATCACGATGGGAAGAAGCAACGAAGAAGATGATGAAGCATGTCACAAGAGCTCTGACTTCTCTAATTTCCTCTTCACCCACCCTCTCTTACTCTCTCTATCATCGGCATTCTGCAGCGACGACAAGCGAGATTTCCTTTTTGTAGCGGGGCCTCATTACTAGACACGGCTAGGTTTCTGTTGCTTCTGTTGGTTTTTTTTTGCATTAAATTGTTTTCTTCACGGAATCACGTGTTGGTTTTCTGCATTAAATTGTTTTCTTCACGGAATCATAAGTAGGCATTTCTCCTCCTCCTCCTCCTCCTCTTCTTATGTTTTTCAAGGAGAGCTCCATGTGCGAAGAGAGTGCTTTTAACTTGACTATTGATCATTCAAAATTTGAGTATGGAGCACCCAAGATATGAAACTATGTCGGACACTTTTTCCTCATTTCCTTTAGTTTTTATTTTCCAACCGTCGATTCAATAAACATACTACTTTTTTTTTTTTAAATCTTCCCTTTTCCTAATAAATGAAAGATGGATTAGAAACTTCGTGTTTTTCTCCCCGGGGTAATGTTTGAACATGAATGATCTCGAGTACTTAGAAGTCGAAAACCTGTGATGTTGATATGAAGAAAATGTCAATTTTACGCAACTGAAGAAAGTCATCTCCCTTTCCAATAAACAAACTCTATGTTAGAGATATTAAAACATATTTATAGTAAAGATGAAAGCACCAAGTCACGAGCAACTAAAGAAGAAAACAACATTTGAATCAGGTTTATTTATTTATTTTAAACAATCAGTCAAATTTAGCTAATATTAGTGAGGATACCAATGTATATATTTAAACACGATTATTTTAATAGTTATGAAAAATGTAATTTTAAAAAGTTATTGCCCTCATTGGACAATGTAAAAAAAGTTTATACCTTATTCCATGCCTACTTACATACTGTTGCATTTGATGGATTTATTTGTCAGATTTAATTGTTCTTTTTATTTGTCAGATTTCATATATCAGCAAAAAGAAGGAGAACAATAAGGTTGAGGAAGGAAAACCAAAGACAGAAAAGACACAAAAGTATAAATAAAGAGACAAAGGCTACAAGTCAAATTCCGCAATTAATAAATTTGACTTGTGGTAAAGACAAGAAGAAAGAAGCCTTCATTAAAGAAGTATAGAAGCTTTGACAAGAAACAAAAAACAAAAAAAGAAAAAGAAGTGTAGAAACTACCGAAGTTTTAATTACTAAATGGATAAGACTTAGAATCAAACCACTTTTGTGAATAATTTTTTATTGATAGGAAAGTTAGAGAAATTATCAACTTAAAGTGAAGTAATCTTTTAACAAAAGGACACTTTATCCTTCGACAAGCAAAGAAAGGAAATGGCGGGAAATGGCGCGGGGAATGCCATAAATGCAAAAGATAAAGGAAAAATTAAATTAAAAGGAAAAGTTATTGAAAGAACTTTATATTTATTTAATGAAAAGTACTGGGGCAAATGGATAGATGAAATCCATTGAAAGTGGCATTATTAAGGAAGAGGTCTTAATGGGCCAAGCAAAAATAGGAAAGCCTATTGTGGCAAAGTAAAGATTCCAGATAGGAGGATGATGTTGCAGTCAATGGGACTATTTGACAAGAAGGATCAATCAAGTCTTTATTTTCGTCCCATAGAAAAACAAAAAATGATTCAAATGAAAACCTCATGGGTGAAGGGCTATAATGTATTCGGAATAAATGAAAGCCTCATGCTCAAAGGGCTTTCATTAAGTTAGTGAAAGTCTCATCTATCCATCTGCCCCACTTTTCAACTTTCCATTTATAACATGTACTCTAAATCGATTGGAGGATGTTATTGATTAACATTGTTGAGGTTTCATTTTTAATCGGTAGTAATTTATTGATAGTATGTCTTAATATTCTTTAAAGATAAGAAAATTATATCACTTTGAAAGTAAAATATGTTTGAGTAACCTATGAAATACTATTATCCGTGCAACGCACGAGGGAAGTAAAAGCTCGTTCTCTTAAAAAAATTAAGAATGAAAAATTTAACTTCTTTGTCACAAGCACATGAAACCTGTATCACAAATTCTAGGTTCTTCACCTTACCTATTGTTCAAAATCACAGAATTTCACCGTTAAATCTGAAACTAACTGAATGAAAATAGAAATTCAAAAGAAGAAGATTACGGTACAACTGGGCGTATCAAGTAGGTAAGGAATGTTAATGATCTTATCTGCATCGACATGTCCTTTCTGGAAATCTACAACCCTCCTATTAATTGTTTGTTCAAGAACCAATAATTAGATAACTGAAATTTGACAATGGAAACAGAAAAACTTGAAGAATGAAAGAGGTAATTAGGGATTTTTACCTGAGATCGAGATAATGGTCACTTTGGATTAGATTCTTGGCTTTATAGACATCCAGGGTTACGATCTTTGCACCAAAGTCAATTGAAGAAGATAGTGATTGATCCATTTAAATAAGCTTGATGATCATTGACTGGTAAATGGGAAAGTTTCAGAATCAGGAAGGATTGGAAATGCTCCGCTTCAGACTCAAATACCCAGAAGGTTGTGTCTGGTCTTCTTGCTCACAAAGAGGTAAAACCCATGTGTATTTTTGCACCTTTACCCTATATAGATATATATATATATATATATATATATGAAGATTGCCATGTAGATACATTATATATAAAAAGAAGAAAAGAGAAAGGAATGAGTAGAGAAAACAAAGAAAGAAGAAGAAGGAAGAAAATTAGAAGAAAAGAGCAAAAAAATGTATAGAAAAAGAAAAAAGAAAGGAAGAAACAAAGACTAAGGTATTTATTTTTATTGGCAAGGAGTTAAGATTATTTGAGCTTAAAGTTAAAGAAAAAAATGGATGTCCTTAAACACATTTGTCCATACATAATACTTGTTGTTTTATTATCCCTTCCATGAGGCCATTTCCATCATTACAACCCTTTTAAAAAAGTCCCCTCAATTCATGAGTCTAAGAGCTACTTAGTGGTGGAGAGAGTAGAATTTCTACAACCATATGGTAGGACCTAGTCTAGGTGGTGTTGAGCAAAATTTCTCATACTTGTGAGATGAGTTAAACGTTTAAATCCATGAGTGCTCTCTAGCTTGTACATTCCTTTGATTAATTGTGCATTAATTTAGTCCAATTGCATTACCTCATGCTAAGATTTGTGTTAGCTTGGTTAGTGATAATTAATTGATTTATCAATTCCAACCTTGAGCATTTGAAGTTCTCATTTGTGTTTAGTTTTGAATTGATTAGTATCTTACCCAGGAGTGTAAAAGTTTAAATGTGGGGAGAATTGACCAATACCTATTTTTATGATATATTTCCATATTTTATTTGAGGATTTTGTTATAGCTATTGCGCTTAAAATGCATTTCTTGTGATAAATTGATATTAAGAGTAAATACTTAAATTAAGAGTAAAAAGGGCGAAACTGTCAAAATAATCCCAATTACTCTTAATCATTGATTTTTGAAAATATTTGATGTTGGTTGAATTATTTTTTAACTCTAGGTGCTTAAAAAATTGGATTAAAATTGAAAAATAACATTTTGGTCCATGTACTACGTAACTAAAGCATTTCACTTATTATATGGACATTTAAGTTTGAGAGATCAAAAATAGAATAGCAATTAATTAGACCTGAGAACAGACCAAGACCTTCCTCTCTCATCACCTCTACCTTCCTCTTCCCAGTTGTTGCGACGGCCTTCATCCACCACCAAAGTTGACGGCCGCCTCCATCCACCTCTCCACCATCACCTTTCACCCCCACCGTGGAAGAAAGACGCAGAGACCTATAGTAGTGGCGAATTGCAGAGAACTGAAGATTATTTTCCAGCACCACCATCTCCACCTTCGCTTTCACCACGTCGCACCTCCATCATCATTGGTCTCTTCCACCTCATAACATATCTTGTCACTAGTAACCACCATTGTTGCCAGTGCAGCTTCAGAAAAACAGAGCAAGAGAGCCTAATATGGAATCATATAATCCTGTATTTAGGGATGTAATTGTAAGATAGAACTAGAGACCTAATTGTAAACTAGATAGTTAGTAGGCTAATTAGTCATTAACGATAAACTAGTAGTTGGTTAGTTAATTGAGGAGGCTATAGTTTTATAGACGGGTCAATCCTCCATTTTTATCAAATCGATAGTGTTTGCAATAATATAGAAAACTGTGAGAGAGTCGTTGAAGCTCTCTTCTACATCTTCATCTTCTATTCTACTTTTTATGTCTCACTTCTATCTCTATTTCTTAATTCTATGGTATTAACCATTAGTGGTATCAGTGTTACACCCTTACCGGCCTCGCCCTTTTGGGTGGCGAGTTAGAGGATCCTTTTTCATAATACCTCTCCTTTGTTAACAATTACCTTTTTAACAAACATCAGAGTATGCGCGGTAGAGCATATGATCGATTTGGACAACTACAATATATTGGTAAAGGTATATACAAAAACATAAAAGTAATCCCCGAAGGGTTAGGGTACAATCGTCCAAAATAAACACTAAACAATGAGTATAAGTCATACAGTCATCCCAAATATAGAAGTATAAAAAGCAACGGGGCATCCTCTATTTCTTCATCTTTCCGCATCATGCCCTACCTTCTTTAAGTCCTCCATTTGCTCTTGTCTTATCCCCGTATCTCCAAAATGTTATGGAGTTCAAAGTTGAACCCCAGAGTAACTGTTAAACTCATATACAATATGTATGCAATGCATGTAATGCAAATCACAATCAAGAAGTAACAATAAACCTGCCTCTGGCACAATAAGCTGGCATGCATTTCCTCCACAAGACTGCCTGGTGAAGACAAGCCCCCAGAACTACTAGCGCCAAGGGGTCTCGGTAGTCAGGACTGTAGACCCCTACCTACCCCAAGAAGCCTCAGTAGCCACCAATGAACACACAATCACATAGGCCCTACCTACCTCATGTACCTTGGACTTCAGCAGTAACCCAAGGACACACAGTCCTTCAGGCACTATAGCCCGTACATGCCCTCGGTACTGCAGCAGAACCCTAAGGACACACAGTCCACTAGGTACTACAGCCCGATATTCCTTGGACTTCAGTAGTAACCTAAGGACGCACAGTCCACTAGGTACTACAGCCCAACTCCTACATCATGATAAAACACACACGCGAGAGTAATATAGAGTATGCGAGTTAACGGTTACTACACTGGTACTCCTTGAAAATGATAAACTCTTCCTTTGGTGCTTGAAAATATGTCTCACACGTGCTAACACCTTAGATATAGCAAAATATCGGGCCTTTAATCACATATACAAACTTTACTTCAAACTACATAAACTTCGCCCAACACCAGGATTTTCCAAAAACTTTGATCTGACTTCAACGATTTTTAATAAATTCTAGAAAAATTCTATTAACACGAAATCAGTGGCCATTGAACTCTAGGATGTCTAGTTTACCATAAAAATAATTTTTAGAGTCATCTAGGTTTGAATCCTTCCATTAGAGTCATCTAGGTTTGAATCCTTCCATCATTCCCAAACTTTAGCCACTGGTTTGAGACAAAGTCCATGTTTTTGGGTCATTTTCAACAGCAAAGAACTCTAGGTAGGAAAATCAAAATGGCACGGAATATTATATCAAAATCATCCTCAGGATGTATAATTTCAGCATGTAAACTTTCAAAGCATTTAGAATTTGTTTACTATTTTAAAACCATCGATTTCCATTTGCTGCCCAAAAACCGTAAAAGTTGGCGATTTACGTAGTTTGAAGACTTAAGCTTTTCGAGTCTGGAAAATGGTGATCCTACTTATTCCCAATCAAAATAACGTTTTAGACTCAATGAAAACCTCAAAAATACCAAAATCCTACTGCAACTCAACAAGAATCACTGAGTTGCTGGTTAGGTGCTTACCTTGGATTTTCGGTTGCGTATGACCTTCTTCTTCTCCTTGGACCAAGACTTGGATGGACACTCTCCCTTCCACACCTTGAACACGTCCTAGGTAGATGGAAAATGGGAAAGAGATGTCCTTATATAGACTCCAAGGGTTAAGGGAATTGTCCAAATTTAGCTATTACCCAATGGTCAGAAGGATGCTTTCAGTTTTTATATAATTCTTTGGCTTACCCTCCAAGTCATTCTAGAGAGTTCTTGGGAAGATGTGTGATGCCATTTATGCCCCTAAAAATCAGATTCCTTGGCTGCCCTTGATGATGGTTTTGGAGTTACTAGGTGTAGGTTTTGTCGGTGATTAAAATAACACTTCAGGGGTAAAATGGTCATTTTGCTATGTTTTTTCTCCAAGTCAGTGGGACCCACCTTGGCTGCCCATAAATGATGTCATTAATGTCCATGTGGGATCATAATTACATGTCATTCCTCTTGTCATGTCAGATTCAAATTGTGTGGTCTAGATTAATCCTGATTATTTTATTTTCTCACTCTTCATTATTACCTGATGTGACCCTTGCGTTGCTCTCCAAGTCACTTTTCTCTCTCTCCTTTGGCCCACCATGTGGTGCCATCTCCCTGCTTCTGGGTAGTCTGGGCTTGACTCCAAAAACCTCAAACCAGTCTTGCTTGGCTACTTTTTGCTGGTTACACTTTTCCTTGGAACTCGTGCCACTCAATTGGGCTTGTGTGGACCGGATCATCGTTTTCTTCTCCCTGATCACGGGTGGCTGAAACACAATGCCTTGGGGAGAAAGAAACCTATATTTTAGTATCTCATAATTACCTTGTACTTCATCCTACCGAAAATCCAACTTCTGACCTCGAAATGCCACGTGTCCTGTAAATCATCATTACCTTTGACTTTTGCTTGGCTTCTTGAATACTCTTCCCTTCTTATTTCCTCCAAAAACGCAGGACATCCATGACTGTCACGAAAATGCCATATACTTATTTATACGGGCATATTTTCGCTCAACTAATTGTCCTATACCTCGGGACAAAGTTCGGCATCATTTTCCAACCGGATTACACCGTATACGTCTCTTATGCCCATTTTACATTAGCACTTTAATTCCACGGCTTAAGCATACTAGGCCTACTGACCCGTATGGCCGAGTTGCTTAGTCCCAAAGAGGCTTCCTAAATCTTGACATTCTTGGGACTCTTCCCGAACTGGGCCTAGTCGTCTGCCTATTTTAGGCTTATTCTCAATTCTTAGGGTCCAAAATTCAGGATGTTACAATCAGAGCCTTCAATCCTTGGCCCTTCTATTGCAATACCGAAAAGAAAAGAAAAAGAACAAAAGAATCTCCCAACATGGCTTCTACATCCTAATCTCAATTTCTTCCAAGAAGCTTTGAAGAACATCTCCAACAAACAAAAAGGCGACTCCAGTTATGGCATCTTCAACAATGATAGGTCGGTGGCATAATTTAATTATTTGTTTGATTCCCTCTCAGCCAATCTAGATATTTTAGAGGATTACTTGGTTAAGGCATACGTTTGTAGCTTGAAAGAAGAGGCTGTAGAATCTGTTGATTTGTTCGAACCCCTGACTCTGCTTAAAGCTAGGCGTATGGCAAGAGTGCAAGAGCTATTCTTGCAGTGGTGTACCAAGAAAGCAAGAAAGGACTCAATGGTTCAAGAAGAAGGCCTTCTCGACCACAATGCACTCCGATGAAGTCAAGAAGACGCAAAGGTCTTGAAGCCACCGATCTTAAAGAAAAAAAAAGAGAAACCAATCACGACTTTGTTGACGATGAAGACGAAGATTTTAAATCTATTGAGAAATAAACGAGAGAGCGATGATCTTGCTCGAATCATGAAAGATACGATCAAGAAGGACAAAGATGTGACGAGAGATGAATGAAGAAGCGGAGACCATCTCGAATAGCTTTGGGTTCTCTATGGATGCCATAATTTAGAAAATCAAGTACAAAAAACACGCATAAGTGCAAAATTCGTGATTGTAGAAAGTGGGTCCCCGATTAATCAAGGAAAGTAGTGGTTTTTCGGTCAAGCCCAAGGACCCTATGTCAAGTCTGGGTTGTGTTCCTTCAATTTCTTCCAAGATTCTGTATTGCCTAGGAATGATGTGAAAATCACTTATGCTCTTAATGGTTGTTCATGCTCTGACTCTACTAAAGGTTTTAGGGTTATTTTGTACCCTATGGCCAGGTGTGAGGTTGTGAACATGACATCACATTTAGTGGGTTCCAGCTGGTGCTAGTAGAGTCATATTTTATCTAGTTGATCTGTTTTTAGCACTGTTCAACCTACGCAAATAAAGGTTGGTGGCTTGCATTTTCTTGAAGGGGTAGAATTATTTGAAGGACCATGAATATATGGGCTTTATCTTTCAAGAAAAAGTGAAAAAATTGTTATTGCTATGGATCCATTGGTTAATTACTAAAGTCTTATTCTGCTGCCAACTCCCTACTCTTTGTGTGAATCTGACATGGTTTAAGGGATGCCTCATTAAGATGCTTGTAGGGTCTAATTTGATACAAGGGGTAATTTACTTGGCTATGGAAAATATCCAATGGATAATAGCTTGGAGTTCTGCACAGAAAAAGCAGCTAGTAAAGGTGATGCATATGGTGGGACCCTCAACAAGCTCAGAAGAAAAGCTTATAGCTGGGTTTTTTTTAGAGGTACATATGAGCTTGGAAAATGACCTTACAGAGAAAATCCCACAACCTTTACAATTAGGTTTTCTAAACCCCGTGGGTTTGTTTAGTGACGGGTTGTTGTAGAGTTTGTTCAATTCTCTCCTGCAATAACTCTGCTGCACATATGGTTCAAAGGGAAGCTCTTTGCAATGTTCTATGGAAGGTTTTTCTCTCTAGAAGGGAAAGAAAATAAAAGAACACAAGTGAAGTGTGCAGGACCTTAAGAAACAGATTTCTTCAATGACCATCAAGTGTTCAGAGTTTAGTGCTTTTAGATTGTTTTAATTAGTCCAGTTTTGCATTTTTTGTTTATTGTCAACCATCCTTGAGGGCAAGGTTGTTTTGGGAGGGCATACTGATATGGAATCATATAATCCTATATTTAGGGATCTAATTGAAGATAGAACTAAGATCTAATTGTAAGATAGATAGTTAGTAGGGTAATTAGTCCTAATCATAAACTGGCCGTTGGTTAGCTAATTAAGGGAGGCTATAGTATTATAAATAGGCCAATCCTCTATTTGTATCAGATCATATCGATGTTGCGATAATACAGAAAAATGTGAAAGAGTAGTTGAAGCTCTCTTCTTCATCTTCTATTCCACTTCTTATGTCTCTCTTATCTCTATTTCTTATTTATATGGTATTAACCATATCAGAGCCTCTAGAGTGTCGGACCTCCGTGCTTCCACCTCGCTTTCCACCACCACAACGCCAACAATCTTCTTCATTCATGATCAAACTGTGCCTATGGCTTTCTCTGTATCTTTCTTTGCAGTTCCCACATTAATCTTTCATTCTGCATCATCAATTATGTTTCCCGGAGGTGTTTCTATGGCTAGCTGTCAATCAAATGCCTCTTGATGCTGTTTCAATTAGTAGCATTGGCTAATTCTCTCAATCCTTTGTAGCTAGAGGCAATGGCATGAACTTGGGATTTCAACAGGGGAGTTTTTGCATTTCCATTTATTTCTACATTGTGTATTTGTGATTCCTAGCTTTTAGGACTAATTTTATAATGTTGGAATAATTTATTTGATGTATTTGGAGGATTGGATATAGCTTGAACCTTTGTTAGATACTCGACATTGTGCATAATTAGCTATTATCATTTCTTTGTGCTGGTTGGTCATTGAATTTATGATTTCGTGAATATTTTGTACTAATTTCAAGGTGGCTTGATTAGTGGATGAATGGTGTCGTGTTTTTGCATTGGTTTATTGAATATGAATTTATTAATTGTGTTTAGCATTGGGCTTTAAAATCATTAATCTTGATTTTTCATGTGGGTGGTCATTGTTAAATTAAGATTAATGAAAAAATTAAGTGGTAATGCGAGGTGAATCGGTTATTGGATTAGAAGGTAAATACTATTTTTAAATTAGTTAATTGCTAGATACTTAATCAACTAAATTTGGAGAGATTAATATGCAAGATGGCTTGGTATTAATCAATCTAAGTTAGATATAGTTTAAGGGGTGACCGTTAGAGTCTTTTGAAACTAGCATCACTAATCTCCCATAATTATTTAAAGTGAGGATGTGGCATTGATATGAAGAATTGCTCATTCCATTATTAATCTTCTTGTTTTTTTTTTTTTTTTTTTCATTTCATTAATCCATTTCATATTTTCAAGAAAATTCCAAAAAAGAGTTAGTTTAGAACAAGTTAATTTATTATTTGTAAAAATTGGTTGGCTGTTTGGTTGTTAAAAGATCAAAATTTTCCCTTTTTATTGTTTAATATCAATCATTGCGCTTAGTTCCTAGGTAATTAATAAAAGACTCCTCAAGAGACGATTCAAGATTGCACCCTATATTCAAGATCTGAAATGTACAAGCTGACACGGGAAATATAACAAAAAGAGAATTGTTGCTTTGGCTTGACTCTCCCATGTAACCCTTTTCCCTCCTGCCTACGAATTGCCACAAAAGACGTGTGAGTATGGGAAGCAAATCATCTCCTCATTTTTTTTCTTCTTATCTCTCATCAGTCAATCTGGGCCGTTGATTGAGAAGATCAAAGAAATTAAAATCAAAACAAGTATTGTAATCTTTCGGATCGATTAAATGAACATGATTTAGAAATTATAAGGAATGGTGAAAAAGGATGATGAGAAACCCAAGCCAACTCGTGAGTATGCCCTTCTTGGTTGGCGTTTGCCAACTTTGCGTTGTCCAACCCCTTCGATACAAAACTGCATGCGTCAATATTAGCTAACAAGACTTCAAAGATGAAGAAAATGTCCACCCGTATCTAAAAGCCACTACTAATTTGGACACAAAATCGTCAACCCGACAAATACTTAACATTTTAATATCGAATATTGATCAAAGAAGCCTTTCAAGGGGAGAAGAGGGTGAACTTTTCTTTCAATAATCATTAAAACTTATTCAAATTAGGTGTCATTTCTTGTTATAGTTGCATCCAAGATGATTATATTCATTTTATATTTTTAGGAAATTATTATAAATTTCTAAGGAATGAGTTTAATTACTAAGAAGTCCAAATAACAACTAAATAGTATGCAATAACAAGTTACAGTATAAGAAATGACAACACTTATCATTAGGACTTCTAGGTAATTAAGTCTTTCCCTTAGAATTAAGCCAATAGTAATTGCCTTTTTTCCATCTTAATTAATAAAAAATTGTCTCACAAAGAAAATCATCAAATAAATTGAAGATTTGCTCCAACTATAAAAGATCAAAATACCACCTCCGGTCCTTCATATATAACATATTTAGTGTGTTGTTCTTTATCTAAAATATAAGAGTCGTGTGTGTTTGGATTAACTTTTGGAGAATAGTTTTTACGATTTACGAGGTGAGCATGTAAGAGAAGTTTTGTCTCGGCTTGAGGAAAAAAGCTTCTAAACCATGATTTTAGAAGTTACCAATCACTCTGGCAAAAAAACGCATGTGGTTTTCTTCAAAGTGAGCTCAACACCACATACTTTTTTAGAAGCAAAAGTGACTACGGTTTCAAATTAAGTGCAAAAATATAGTTTGATAATTAGTTTGACTTTTTATTTCTGATTAAACGATGAAGTGGTTTTCAAAATAACAATGTGGGAAAAAAATTGCGGACTAGGCAGGGGAATAAAAGTATGAGTTGGCAAGAAAAAAAAAAAAATATATATATATATATATTGGTTTTGTTTGTTTGGTTGTGTGTGTGTATATATATATTAGTGTTTTGTGTGTGTGTGTGTCTATATATATATATATAATATAGTGTGCAGCAGAGGTTAAACTTAAAGCTTAAATCAGTGTGTAGTGCGTGTGGGTAATATCATGAGTGTAGAGGGTTTTGTGAGTGAGCAGTAGTGGAAACAACACTCAACTTTATAGTTCATCCATTAAATGGGAATAATGTTGCAACTGTACGTGTGTGTTAAGAACTTGGTTAGTTCATTTAAATCAATATATACACACACACACATATCTTAAATCCTAAAACCGTAGCTCTGTTGATGTGGAAACAAACTTGGAAGGTTTTACTGATATATATATATCAATGTATATGGGAAAAGGGATAGGATATTGTTATTACCATTTTTTTTACTACCAATGTTACTACCACTTTTTCACCGTTAGATCAGAATCTTAATAAGGAGAGAGAAATTATAAAGGTAGATGAGATTTTGATCTAACGGTGGAAAAAGTGATAGGATATTGTTACTACTATTTTTATTACTACCAATGTTACTACAACTTTTTCACCCGTTAGATCAGAATCTTAATAGGAGAGAAATTATAAAGGTAGATGAGATTTACGATCTAACGATTGGAAAAATGGTAGTAATATAAATAATTTGCTCTCATGATTAAAGCATATATACATAGTTGAATTTAGAAACTATCTTTTCGAACGATTTCATAATCCCTAGTCTTTGCGGTGTATTAACTATTTTCTACAAGTCTTTGCGGTATATTTGGATTACTGATTTGTCCTTTTATAATTTACAGTGTACTTTTTTAGGATTGACCCTAAAACAAATATCATAGCAATTTTTAATTTTTTACCTTCACTTTTTCATATTAAAAATGAATATATTCATGCAGCTAAAACATATCTATACGTGTTGTGTGTACGTGTGTTTTAGTTGAAGTCTACGAGTATAACATTTGTGCTGTACAATCTTGATATGATTTTTTATTATAGATAATTAATATTGTGTGAAAGACAATATAAATGGTTGAAAATAAAACAAGGGAATGCTCATTATTCAATTTAAAAATATGAAAAATAAATTAATTAAAATTGCAGGGTTGGTTATGCATTTTAAGTTATTCAGTTATTTAGAATTAGTTCCTGAATTTAAAATTTAAATTAGTTTGAATTGCTTTAAATAAATCTTTACAGGATGCGGTGGGAGATAATAGACTTGGGTTAGTTAGAGGTAATTCAATGTTTTAAAACTAACTAAAGTATATGTTTAGTCCTATATGTTTACATCAAGTTTCATTTGTCTCACATGTTTATAAAGTGCATTTTTAGTATCTTAAGATCTTTAGTTTCATTTAATTAAAAGAAAATGTTGAGTCATCAAACTTAAACGATTGATGTGCAATTACATACTATAACACATACTAATGGGGTTGGCGTAAGTGTTGAGCGGCATTATTGTGCTTAAGTAAGATGCGAGTTGAACCTTGTGAATGCGAAAAGCTCACAGGAGACTCAACCACCATAGCCGGGTGCGCGACTCAGGTTGGATCTGTATTAGTCGGGATGAAGTTCGGATAACAGATGGGCAACGAAAAAAAAAAAAATACTACAACACATGCATGATAGAAATTCTTTGCTAAAAGATAGGCTGAATTTCTCGATTGCTATATCGAAAAGAGCACATGGTAAAGGAGAAAGATGGCCAGAAGGATCCCTGGCAGCCCAGCCAAAAGCCTTATGTGGATGATCACATTCAGGTAATTTCGCCACACTCGTCACTCGACTTTTGGCCAGCCAGTATTAATTGAACGGTCCAACGGTCCACAAATACGGAGCGAATGGCAATGACCATGGAAAAGGAAGGACATTTTATTTCCACCAACGGGTGGTGAGAATTTAATGGCACAATTAATTGTTCGGGTCCTCATTTCTTATCTTGATTTACGAGTTCAATATACAAAATGCAGAACTCACGAGTTCTAACTTCTAACACATCCTCATTACGACGATATCTCGTGGTAAGCAAGTGTTTATTTAAACTCTTGATAAAAATGTAACTTCAGATCAAGAACTCAGATCTTAAACTTATAACAGATTGATTTTCTTAATAAAAATGGGTGTTAAAGGTATATAATTAAATAATGACAATTACTTGATTTACACATATTTTTATAAAGCAACTAAATACATGATCAAGTTAAAAAAGCTAGCACGAATTTAAAATTGAATTGGCATGATTTTAGAAGGTATAAAATATAGACGTGAAGAAAGTAAACTTGCATATGAACTTGTAGGTTTATTGAATTTACAGTTATCATGAGTTTAACAGTGAGTTGGCATAATTTTGTGAACTATACATGAAAAATTTAATATCAAGTTAACAAGATGTAGACTTTGTAAGTTTAAAAAGTAAAATTAATTAATTAACTCGTACGGTTAATTCGAATTTGATAACTATAAAGAAATGAAAATTAAGTAATTAAATATATTTTAAAATTAATAAAAATTTATATGCTAAGTTTAACTTGATTAAAATTTTCTTGATTTTTCTCTCTCGTGTATGGCTTATATTTCCCTGTAACCAACTCTGTATCAATTCTTACGGATTCCTTGTTATTCCCTCTGCTCTCTATTATCTTTCTATCTCCATCAATAATTATCTCACCTCATCATTCATGTTTTTGATGTAATAACTTGGACACCATCCTTATTAATTATTAGACAAGTAGTGATCAAGTCCTTGTAATTATCCATGCATGCATCCCGCTTAGTACGCCCTCTGATAATTCTCCGCGTACCTAATCCTAATCACTTAGCATATGACTCTGTCTTTTTCTTAATCGATATATATAAGCACAGGTCTCCATCGATCATTATCCAACCTCATTCATGTTTTTGATTGAGCTTGTTCCTGCAGCATCGGCATGTGCCCACATTAATTCTATCTTGATTGGAACTTCTCTTCTGCCCCAATCAATCCACATCATGCTCACAAACAAGCCCGGAAGAGGATTCTCTCCTTATCTTTTTTCGTCCAAATGGGCTGGATCCTGTTGATTGGAAAGATGAGAGAAAGGTTAAAGTAGTATTGTGATTTGATTTGGCTGGATATGATTTAAAGATGATGAGGGATCTGAGAAAAAGATTAGAGAAACCCAACCTACCAACTTTCATCATCCTTAGCCCTTAATTAATTACTCTCTTCTCCTTGCCTTTTTCCATTTGCTTTCACATATTGCCTAATCTCGTGTTGGCTAAAAGGAGTGGAGTCAAACACACCACGTCTCCAACAGCGATAATCTGGCTTTAGTGTAAGAGAACACCACATGTTGCATACGTACTATATTTTTTATACGGAGTAACTTCTTTATTAAATATATGTCACTAAACCTTGTGTTTCAAAACTAATTGGTTCACAGTGTCATCCCACTTGACATTATCATACGAACTGATTGAGCCACTCATGCCCTCAACTACTGGACCCACATTTATTAGTTATCATCAGGTATACATGCGCCTCATCATGAAGATAAAATCATATGCGAAACATATCCTATTTGGCCAAAAATTCAAATTGCCATTAATGACAGTCTGAAAAAGGCCCTCTTTAACATTTCGCAATGTATGCATGTCTGAACCACTCCAATACTAGTTTGATAGAGAACACGATAACCAAACTCATATACAATATATCCCCTAGTCTTAAAATATAGGATAATGTTCACTACAAACTTTATTTTAGATTTAGGATCTAAGTAGTAGTAGTACTCCCTCTGGTCGCCTTATTATAAAGCACCAACTAAGTAAGTTTTTATTTAATTGACTTTTTATAAGGCACTTTTGTTCTAAGGAACATTAATTATTCTTTTTCATGTATGCCCCTAATAAATAAGGGTAGTGGGTAAGAGTAATAATTAATATGATATTACAATTTAGTGTAATTAGTAGGGGTAATATTGGAAGTTACTTAAATTGTAGGCTAACTTTATTGACTTTAAATATTCTTATTAGTTTG
This sequence comes from Acacia acuminata, assembly GCA_019022655.1. Taxonomy (NCBI): domain Eukaryota; kingdom Viridiplantae; phylum Streptophyta; class Magnoliopsida; order Fabales; family Fabaceae; genus Acacia; species Acacia acuminata. The sequence continues at coordinate 771,018 of JAFJYI010000326.1, forward strand.
TGAAAATCGTTAGTTGGTCTTATAATAAGGACCAGATGAAGTGCCGAATAGAGGATGCATTCTACTATTTTAATTGGAAATAAATCTTGGTAATTATTGATAATTATGGGATGCAATCAGATGCAAATCCAATGACAGTTGTTGCCTAAACACATTTGGATTAACTTTTGGAAAATAGATTTTACGATTTACAAGGTAAGTATATGAGAGGAGTTTTATCTCAATTTATGAAAAAGAACTTTTGAAACTATGATTTTATGATTTCCCAAACACTCACCGTGTGTAATAGACAACTTTCATAAAATAACAAAAATGACATCCTTGGTCAGGAAAAGAAAAAAAATATAACTGATAATAGGGAAAATTGCATTTAGGTCCCAAGCAACAGGAAAAAAAATATAAAAGTAGACCCTGAAAAAAAAATAACAAAAATGACATCCTTGAGTTTTTTTATGGACCATTTTTTTATTGCTTGAGACCTAAATTAAATGCAATTTTCCGTAATAATAAAAAAAGGTTGAATTTTATATAGCCACCGACAGTGGGCGGCTCATGTGGCACGAAAGTCACACGTACTCTTATTATTCCATTATTATTCTGTTTTTTTTTTTTTTCTTTTAGAAAAAACAGAAATCTATGGTTCAACAAAAGTAGCGGTACATTCATTATTGGGGCTGCCAACTGGGATTTAATTAATCATAAAACATTAAAAATATTCCCCTATTAAAGAAGTCTCTTGGAATATCAGTGATATAACTTAACTTTTGAATGTAAAATTATCTTATCTTTAGTAATTGATATTTGGATATTCTATGATATTAAGTTATATGATTAGGTTTATATACTTATCATATAGCACATTCACTTATTAACGGAGTTATTTTAGTTAATATAGGTGGGCTTGTTAATTGTCACTCTATCTTGTCAATATTGTTATGTTCAGCATCAAACAAGAAAGGTGGTTTTAAATTGTACTATAAAAATAGCAATAGTTAACGTAGATGGACTTATCAATGCCGCTATTTTGTCATTATAGACATAAAAACATGTCAAAATAGGCATACATCTTACAATGTATAATTTGTCATTATGCAGATACATAAACTTGTCAAAATATGCATAAATTTATCAAAATAGGCACATACCACCAATAATGTATAACTTGTCAAAATAATATCGTCCATCAATGTATAATTTATCATTATAGACACAAACTAATCAAAATAAGCACATATACTTGCCAATATAAAACTTGTCAAAATAGACACATACACTTGCTAATGTATAACTTGACATCATAGACACAAAAATTTGTTAAAATAAACACATACACTTGTCAATGTATATATAGTTTGTCAAAATACAAGCATTGACCTACTGTCAAAACCCTCTTCTCCAATCATGGTTCATACAAAGACAAATAAATCTTGTGTGTATTTTGACAAGCTATACATTAAGAGTATATGTGCATATTTTGACAAGTTTATGTACTTACTTTGACAAGGTTATGTACATATAATGACAAGTTATATATTGGCGACCTATTTTAACAAGTTTGTGTATTTATAATCACAAGTTATACGTTAAGAGGTGTGTGTGCATATTTTCACTGATTACAATCCCCCAATGTAAAGTAACGCGTCTGCACCAATTATCCAAAATTACTGGCACATACGTGGAGGGTTTGTCATGAATTGCTGACGATGCCTATAATGTGGCCAAGTCAATGGCTGTGCTGGATGACTCGACAGTGTAAGGTTGAGAACAGTAAACTAAATACACATCCCTCAAATATCTGAAACTGGCTTTGCTCCTTTTTCCTTATCATTTGCTGTCATCTTTTTTCTTTCAAACGGTAGTGTTTTAGTGCAAAATGCACCTTTTTTATTTATTTATTTATTAATAGCATTCACCATCTTCAAGTATCTTTTAGTATAGTAAGTACCATAAAATATTTTTTAAGATCATGAAGTATTTTTTAGTATCAATCAATATCTTGAATTATCTTTTTATCACTTGTTAGTGCCCTGAAATTTTTTTCAAGATCGATCAAGCACCTTGAAATATTTTTTTCAAGATCCTAAAATAATTTTTCAAGATCATGAAGTATTTTTTCAGTATCAGTTAATATCCTAAAGTATCTTTTTGATAGGTTAAGATCCTGCAATATTTTTTATTATCCCGAAAATATTTTGTGTTACTCTACTAAAAAATTCTTTATGATCTTAAAAAATCTTTATGATCAAAAAGTTATTTTAGGATCTTTAAACAATTTGAGGTGACTAATCTTTTAAAAAAGAATATTTTAGGATAGTGATTGATACTAAAAGGAATAGGGTGCATTTTGCACCAAAACGTTGTCATTTAAAAGAAAAGGAAGGCAGCGAATGGTAAGGGAAAATGATCAAAAGCCGGATCCTTCTTCACAATCTTGGAAAAGTTATTTTACGATCTTGAAAAAAATATTTTAGGATCTCGACTAATACTAAAAAAAGATACTTTAGGATATTGGGATACTAAAAAAAATACTTCATAATTTTAAAAAAATTATTTTAAGATCTTGAAAAAATATTTTAGGATACTGATCATACTAAAAAGATGTTTTTAATACGGTTGGTATTAATTAAAAACACTAAAAGACTGGCGTTTGAAAGAAAGGATAGCAGCCAATGGTAACTGAAAATGACCAAAGCTGGATCCGAGTAAGTGATGTCCCTTGTTCAATCGTCAGCTCAACTAATATATATATGTATCATCTGTGTCTCTGACATTATACTATAATCTTGAAATTATTTTAGTGTCTTGAAAAATCCTTGTAAGTGATGTCACTTGTTTAATCGTCAGCTGAACTAATATAGCATATATGTATCATCTGTCTCTGACAATGCATCAGGGAATAAGCTAAATCCTTCCGCTATATCTAGGACTTCATACGCGCCCGAAAGCGCGCCAAGACACAAAAACAAGCTTGGTGTATATTGCCAATTCAGTGACGAATCCCGAACATGAAGGGTGTAGGTCTATTTATAATTATATAACTTGCTAGTCAATTTCTTGAAATTTTCTTTTAAGTTCAAGAAGGCCACTTCAGTATTCTGGGCGAATGGGTGCAGCAAAAAGTGACAATAAAGGTGGGGATGGGTGAGATTAGCAGGAACAAGGCACTGAAAATAGCTTCCATGATAAAAGGTATATATATGTGCTCGTTTGTGTGTGAATGAATATAAGTAATATACAAATTAAAGATGAATATGAGTCACATATAAATGGGGAGAATTTTTGAGGTGTGAGTGCGGTGGCAATAGAAGGGGACAGCAAAGATCGAGTGGTGGTGACGGGGGACGACGTGGACACGGTTTGCTTGGGAAGGAATCTGAGGGTTCCGGATTGTGACGGTGCTCACGGTGGAGAGGTGAAGCCCAACAAGGATGCGACACGGAGGAAGACGGAGGAGAAGCCCAAAGTCGTTACAGTGTGCGGTGCCGCCGGCTCATCCCTGCGTGTTGTGCTACAGCCCCACGTGCTCCGGTGGTGCAAGCCTTGCTGCAAGTGCCACAGTCACAAGTGCGAGGGTAAGTGCGAGCACTGTGGCAAGTGTGGAAGCCACAAGTGTGAGGGTGGCTGCAAGGCGTGTTCCAGATGCAGCAGCTACAGGTGCCATGGTCACTGTGCTGTGATCTGCGACGGTCAGTGCCCTCCTTGGCTCTTATGTCCCTCTTGCTGCACTACGCCTCTGCCCCTTGTTACACAGTCGTTTATGATCAAAAACCTGCAGATCCTTGCTCCATCCAGTGACACTTCCTCCACCATAAATCGTAATCCCCAGCCTTCGCTTTCATTTCATTCCAATTCTTATCACTCCTCACACACACACACACTCACGCCTATGTATCCTTTGATTTTCCTGTTCCTTTCACTGTTGCCATTTTACTCATTTTTGCACCTCAATTCCTTCAATAATGTATTTCTCATATTCGCCGCGTTTGTAATTTGAAGTTTGAACCTAAGCTTGTAGAGGTTTGTTTGAAGCTCTAGTAATAGTCAAATTCTCTTTGAAAGAGCATCAAAGAAGTTAATTATATTCCAATCATCACGAGTTATATCAAGAGTTGCATCATCTTGCCTCGCAAAAGATCATTAGATCATCTGTAGTATTTAACATTTCATGTCTGAAGACATTTAATCTTTTACCTAACATCCCAAGTCAACTTATAATAAGGAAAATTTTGCACCAAGGTCCCATAGCTAAATAAAAAA